>CAUYSK010017317.1:0-43338 GCA_963575035.1 Avahi laniger | reverse complement strand
TTATATATATATATGTTTTTAGTTGTCCAGATAATTTCTTTCTAGTTTTTTTTAGTAGAGATGGGGTCTCGCTCTTGCTCAGGCTGGTCTCGAACTCCTGAACTCAAACAATCTGCCCGCCTTGGCCTCCCAGAGTGCTAGGATTACAGGCATCAGCCACCGTGCCTGGCCTGGTGTTTGGTGTTTTCATTATTATTATTTCAAAATATTAAGGAGATACAAATGTTTTAGGCTACATGGATCATTTTTGTAATGTTTGATTCCTGGCTACAGATGTGCCTGTCACCCAGATAGTGTTCAAAGTACCCATTAGGTTGGTTTATTCCCCCTCCTCGGTTGTTCTCCACTGAGTTTTACTTTCCTCTGTGCACTTGTGTGCTGGTTGGTTAGCTCTAATTTAATAATAAGTACATGTGGTGTTTGTTTTTCCATTCTTGTAATACTTCATTTAGGAGAATGGTCTCCAGTTCCATCCAGATTGTTACAAAAGGTATTAATTCATCATTTTTTATGGCTGAATAGTATTCCATGGAGTACATATACCACATTTTATTAATCCATTCATGAACTGACGGGCATTTGAGTTGTTGCCATATCTTTGCAATTGTGAATTGTGTTCCAATAAACATTCGAGTGCAGGTGTCTTTTGGATAAAATGACTTCTTTTCCTTTGGGTAAATACGCACTAGTGGAATTGCTAGATTGAATGGAAGGTCTACTTTTAGTTCTTTGAGGAATCTCCATGCAGTTTTCCATAGAGGTTGTACTAATTTGCAGTCTCACCAACAGTGTATAAGCATTACTTTCTCTCTACAACCACACAAACATCAATTTTTTTGGACTTTTTAATAAAAGTCATTCTGACTGGAATAAAGTGATACCTCATTGTGGTTTAAATTTGCATTTCCCTGATGATTAGTCACATTGAGCATTTTTTTCAATTTTTTTTTAGCCATTTGTCTTTCTTCTTTTGACAAGCGTCTGTTTATGTCTTTTGTTCCCTTTTCAATAGGGTTATTTGTTTTTTTCCATCTAATTTGCTTGAGTTCTTTGGAAATTCTGGTTATTCACCCTTTATTAGATATATAGCTTGTGAATGTTTTCTCCCATTCTGTAGATTCCCTATTTTCTCTGTTGATTGTTTCCTTAGCTATGCAGAAGCTTTTTAGTTTAATGAAATCCCGTTTATTAAATTTTATTGCTGTTATGATTGCCAATGTGGTCTTAATCATAAATTCTGTGCCTATGTTAATATCTAAAAGAGTTTTTCCTACATTTTCCTCTGAAATTTTTATGGTTTCATACTTTAGATCTAAGGTTTTTATCCATCTTGAATTAATTTTTGTGGGTGGTGAGAGGTAGGGGTCCTGCTTCATTCTTCTACATCTGGCTATCCAGTTTGAGCACAATTTATTAAATAGGGCTTCTTTCCCCAAGTGTACATTATTGTCTGCTTTGTAAAAGATCAGTTGGTTATAGGTAGATACTTTTATGTCTGGGTTCTCTGTTCTGTTCCATTGGTCTATATCTCTATTTTTGTACCAATACCATGCTTTCGTAGTATAGTTTGAAGTCTGGTAATGTGATGCCTCCAGTTTTGTTCTTTTTGCTTAAGATTGCTTTGGCTATTTGGGCTCTTTTCTGGCTCTAAATGAAGTGTATAATTATGTTTTCTAGATCTGTGAAATATCACATTGCTAACTTGATGGGGATTGTGTTGAATTTTTAAATCATTCTGGGTAGTGTGGACCTTTTAACAATGCTGTTTCTACCAACCCATGAGCATGACATGTTTTTCCGTTTGTTTGTATGCTCTGAGATTTCTTTCCTCAGAGTTTCATAGTTCTCCTTGTAGAAATCTTTCACCTCTTTGGTTAAATATATTCCTAGGTATTTTATTTTCTTTGTAGCTCTCATGAATGGCATTTAGTCTTTTATTTGACTCTCGCCTTGACTGTTATTAGTATGTAGAAAAGTACTGATTTGTGTACATTGATTTTATTTCTCCTGAGACTTTGCTGAATTTATTTATCAATTCCAGAAAGCTCTTGGTGGAGTCTTTGGGGCTTTCTAGATACAAAATCATATCATAAGTGAAGAGCAATAGTTTGACCTCCTCTTTCCCCATTTGGATACACTTAATATTCTTCCCTTGCTTGATTGCCCTGGCTAGGACTTCCAGCACTATGTTGAATAGCAGTGGTGACAGTGAGCATCCTTGCCTTGTTCCAGCTCTTAGGGGAAATGCTTTCAATTTTTCCCCATTCAGTATGACGTTGGCTGTGGGTGTGTCATATATGGCTTTTATAATTCTGAGATATCTTCCTTCTCTGCCTAGTTTATTGAAGGTTTTTATCATGAAAGGGTACTGGATTTTGCCAAATGCTTTTTTTGCATCTAGTAAGATGATTATGTGGTCTTTGTTTTTGCTTTTGTTTATGTGGTGAATCTCATTTATTGATTTACATATGTTAAACCATCCTTTCATCCCTAGGATGAAGCCCACTTTGTCCTGGTGGATTATTTTTTTGATGTGATGTTGAATTTGCTTTGCTAGTATTTTATTAAGGGTTTTTGCATCTATATTCATAAGGTATATTGGTCTGTAGTTTATTTTGCTCTGTCCTTTCCTGGCTTTGGTATCAAGGTTATATTGGCTATGTAGAATGAGTTAGGGAGGATTCCTGCCTTCTCAATATTATGGAATAATTTCTGTATTATGGGTACTAGGTCTTCTTTGTAGAACAGATAGAATTCGACTGTGAAGCCATCTGGTCCAGGGCTTTTCTTGTGTTGGGAGATTTTTTATTACTGATTCAATCTCACTGATCATTATTAGTCTATTCAGGAGTTCCATTTCTTCCTGATTGAGTCTTTGGAGGTTGTGTGTTTCCAGGAACTTGTCCATTTCTTCTTTGTTCTCTAGTTAATGCGCATAGAGATTTACATAGCATTTATGGATGGTGTTTTGTATTTCAGTGATATCAGCTGTAATGTCACCTTTTTCATTTCTGATTAAGCTTATTTGAGTCCTTTGTCTTTTGTTTTTGGTTAATCAAGTAAGAGGTCTGTCAATTTTGTTTACCTTTTCAAAGAACCAACCTTTTGTTTTGTTAATCCCTTGTATTTTTGTTGTTGTTATTCTCCAATTCATTTAGTTCTGCTCTGACCTTTGTAATTTCTTTTCTTCAACCTTTTCTAGGTCCTTGAGGTGTGACATTAGGTTATCAATTTGTGATCTTTCTGTTTTTTGATGTAGACATTTAAGGCTATGAATTTTCCCTTGAGGTATGCTTTTGCTGTGTCCCAAAGATTTTGATAGCTTGTGCCCACCTTTCTGTTCAACTCAAAGAATTTTTTACTTTACGTTTTAATTTTGTTCTTGAAATTAAATTGTTCAGCAGCAGGTTGTTTAATTTCCATGACTTTGTGTCGGTTTGACTGTTTCTCTTATGATTGATTTCCAGTTTTATTCCACTGTGTTCTGAGAAGATACATGGTATAATTTTGATCTTTTTGAATTTCTTGAGACGTGTTTTGTGGCCTAAGATATGATCAAACTTGGAGAATGTCCCATGTGCTGCTGAGAAGAATATGTATTCCCTAATTTTGGGGTAGAACGTTATGTAAACGTCTGGTAGGTCCACTTGATTTAGAGCTTGGTTTGAGTCCATTACTTTTTTATTTGTTTTCTGCTTAAATGATTTATCAAGCTCCAACGGTGGGGTGTTGAGGTCCCTGGAAATTACGATGGTACTGTTAATATTTATTTCTTTGCTTAGTTCTAGTAAGATTTGCTTTATGTATCTAGGAGCTTCTATGTTGGGCACATAGGTGTTTAGGGTTTTTTATGTCTTCTTGTTGGATAGTTCCCTTTAACATTATGTTGTGCCCTTCTTTGTCTTTCTTTACTTTTGTTGGCTTAAAGTCAATTTTATCTGATATGAAAATGGCTATTCCTGTTATCTTTTGATTTCCATTTGTGTGAAATATTTTTTTCCATCCTTTCACAATGAGTCTATGTATGTCCTTGTGGTTTACATGTGTTTCCTGGAGACAGAATATAGTTGGGTTTTGTTTTTTCATCCATAGAGCCAGCCTGTGTGTTTTGAGAGAAGCTTTTAGTCCATTAACATTGATTGATAGCATGGATATGTGGCATATTGGTCTGTTAATCCTGTTGGATAGTCCTTTAGTGCTTTATTTTACCTCTTATTCTATCGTTTTATAGGAATTGTGAATTTTGGGTATGTATAGGTGAATTTACACTGGTGGATATCTGTTGTGCTAATATGTGTATAGTGCTGTTCTGAGTATTTCATACAGAGCAGGTCTGGTCATGACAAATTCCCTGTGTTTGCTTGTCTAGAAAGGACTTAATTTCTCCATCTATTATGAAACTTAGTTTTGTGAGATACAAAATTCTAGGTTGGCAGTTGTTCAGTTTAAGTCAATTGAAAATGGGGCCCCAATCCCTTCCAGCTTGTAATGTTTCTTCTGAGAAGTCTATAGTTAGCCCAATGGGTTTTCCTTTATTGGTTATGTGATACTTTCATTTTGCTGCTTGAAGAATTTTCTCCTTTATTTTGATTTTGGCTAGGCTGATTACTGTGTATCTTGGAGATGATCTATTTGCTATGAATCTTCCCGGTGTTCAACGTCCATCTTGTATCTGTATGTCTGAATTTCTGGCGATGTCTGGGAAGTTTTCCTCAATAATTTCCTCAAATAGGGTTTCCATGCTTTTAGCTCTTTCTTTTTCACCCTCAGGGACCTATAATTTCAATGTTAGTACACTTCACATAGTCCCATATCTCTCTCAGTGATTGCTCAGACTTTTTATACACTTCTCTGCTTCTTTGAATGGCCAGGTTATCTCGAGAGCCTTGTCTGCAAGCTCTGAGATTCTTTCTTTTACTTGGTTTAGCCTGCTGTTAAAGCTTTCAACTGCATTTTGAAATTCTCTGAATGACTCTTTCATTTCTTTAAGTTCTATTATGTTCTTTCTTATGTTGTCTAGCTCTCTAGTAACTTTTTCATTATTTTCATTGATTTCCTGAAAATTTTTTTTTGGCTTCTTTTTGTTGGTTTTCAACTTTCTCTTTAATGCCAATCATCTTATTTGTCATCCATATTCTGAATTCCATTTCTATCATTCTGGCAATTTCTTTGTGGACTATAGTCCACTGCTATAGTCCACTGCTATAGCTCCATTGTGTTCCCTTGGGGATGTTGGACTATTTTGTTATTTCATGTTTCCAGGGTTCTTTTTTTGGTTTCTTCTCATCTGGTTTATCTTCTCTTGGTTCTGGGTTAAAAGAATTACAAGGCGTTTGTTTTTCCTTTGCTGGGGTCTTTCTCAAACCAAGTCCAAGAGGGATGACTGCTCAGGGCTGGGGCATCCTGAGTGAAGTGCTGGACCTCAGGTAGGTTCTGCCAGCCCAGCCGTAGTGGTGGAGACTCAATTGTGGGGTCTTGGAGTCCAGGCACAACTCTGGAGTCTCAGGTGTGGAGTCGTGGGCCCGACAGGGCTCCTGGAGCTACAGGGTAAAAGCCTCAGACTTAGGCACAGTGAGAGCTTCAGAGCTAGCCCTGGGGATCTGGGGGGAAGAACGGCTCATATGTGGGCCTTTTCCACCAACATGGGCACTGATTGCGGGGAGGTAGCTAAGCTCCCAGCAAAAAACCGGGTCCCTTTGGTAGAGTTACAAGGGATAAGAAAATAATAGAGAAAAATGGAAAATAAAAGAAATAAAAGAATACACAAAGACAAAGATACAGTTTTATAAGTTTATGAAGATTATAGGCAAAGGGGGATCTCAGGGAGCCTAGACCTTCTCTGTGGGTCTCAAAAAGCCCCGAATGAGGTCTTACATGGTAACTTATAGGGAATAGTGATTAATTGCCAGGGGTAATAGATTTACATAACAACAGGTAGTTCCTTTCAGAATAACAGATTTTCAAAAGGCTTCCGCAGATTCTTTAACTAATTCTATCTATGTGAACAAATGGTTACAAAATCTTTCAAAGATTAACTTCTACATTCTAAGGTAAATTTATCACTTAACAGAGGGGTTAAACAGAGATATGTTGGCTCCATATTTATTAGGTTATTGTGAATGGAGACAGGTAGTCTGGAGTGTTTAAACAAGAGCTTCTTTTAGCCATTTGGGCAGCTGTCTCTTCTGGGGGGGCACTCCACTGTCAGCTCTCATCCTGTAGTTTTTAACAGATTTGCTTTGCTTTACAAAGCAAATCCAAACCTTTAGGTCTGAGAAATGCGGCGCTTTGTGGGATACAGCCGCTACTGTCTTTCAGAGACACCCTTCCGAGTGTAACAGCATTTGAAATGCAAACCAACACGTTCACATATTCCTTCAGGGCAAAGCTCTGCAAAACTCCTAAGACAAATCCTGTCTGCAAACACATCTATATTAATTCATGGAGCAACAACTGATGATGCCCAGTCACATAGGCAGAGGTTTTTTCGTGTCCCAGGTTCCACATAGGCAGGCCAGAGCTATTGGTCAGCCAAGGTTCTCCCCCCCATCTAGGATCCACTGAGGCAGTCACCCAAGACTTCCGAAATGGTGCCTGTGGTGTCTACAGCTCCCCCTCTGTTCAGCTTCCACTCCAGGCAGGAGGTGTGCTCAACCCCCAGTCACAGGGCTCAATACAGGAGAGCATCTCTTCCCTCCCTGGCCTGGCAGCACTGATGCCAAGGTTACTGCTGGATGTCTGCGTCCTGAACGGACCTGGCTCTGTGCACCAGAGTGATCAGGATGTCATCAGTTGCAGAAGCCTGGTATTAGCAGTCACCAGATCTCTGCTGCACCTGCTCTCCAGTGGAATGTCCCTAAACAGACACTAGGCAGCTCTCTGATCAGGCCAGAGGTCTCCAGTGGAGGGAGACCCTTCACAGATCAAGCTGCCTGTAACTTTTGTTTGTCTTCTAATAAAGTGTCCTCTTGGGGTACCTCTTTCCTGTTGCCTTCACCTCTTCCCAGTGGATGGTACTTGTTAGTAAGAATCAGCCACGTCCTGTTTGATTGAGTTTGTAGATGCTGTGATGAACTATAGTGCTATTCTTCCTGTCAGTAGTTAATGCTTGAATGAAAGAGTTAATTACAGAGATGTTCTTTTGTGCCTGTGGTAAGCTCTAGTCCCTCAGTGGGAGCACTTGAATGGTCCAAGCTTTGGGGTGGGCCCTGTAGCTCCCAGGGGGTCGCTTGATGTCCACCACAGCAGAAGTGGGGTAGAGGGGTGACGCAGAGCATGGTTAGGTTGCACAAACCTCACACGGAAGGTCCAAGGTTTGGTATCACATAAGTTCTCCCCATTATTCCATGTTTGCCATCATGCCTGGGCTCATGGGGGTGGAAAAGTCTCCAAGAAACTCGGCAGCCTGCTGGTCACCAAAGGCACATGGAGGGAGAGGATCCCCCTTTACCCCTCACTGGGCTCCAAGCCTCTCTGGGCTTGATACTCGCTGGTATCTTTTCTCCTTTATCTTCTTTCTTCTCTGTTTTGCAGTTTTCCTCCAGGCTCCGGCACCACTCTCTGTGATCCACACCCAAGCTGCATCTCCTCTCCCCTCTCCTCTGTCTGAAATCCTGTCTTCCTTCTGAGAGAGTCTGGCAAGCAATGTCTCTAGTCAGCCGTCTTGCCCCTCCGCCATGATTGGTGTTTCTGTAGCACCTTGTAGCCAACATTTTTCTCTGTCATCAAATTTGGGAAATGTTCAGCTATTATTTCTTCAAAGATTTTTTTCTTCCCCATTCTTTCTCTCCTCCCTTTCTGATATTCCTATTAGTTGTATGTTTGGTTATTTTACTGAGTCTAATAGGACACTGTTAATCTTTCAAAATCTCTGTTTTTCACTTTGGATAGTTCCTATTGCTCTATCTTTGAGTTCACTTACTCTTTTCTCTGTTGTGACCATTGGCCTGTTAAATTCTTCCAGTGAATTTTTATAATAATTGTAATTTTCAGTTCTATAACTTCTGCTTGCTTTTCTTATTGCTTTTATTTCTCTGCTGAAATATCCAATTTCTCTGCTGAGATTTTCATTCACAGAAAACATGTTCTGTTTTATTTCATTGACTATTGTTATAATAGCTGCTTTAATATCCTTTTCTCTCAGTTCCAGCATCTGGTTCATCTCTAGTTCAGACACGACTCATTTTTGTTTTTTCTTGACTATGTGTTCCATTTTCTTGGATCTTTTTGGATAAGTTTGGATTGTGTGCTAGTCATTACAGATGTTAATAGATCCTGTATACTGCTATTTTTCACTGATAGTGTTGTTTTCTCTTTTTTTAACAGGTAATTTTCTTGGCTGGTTTTGAACTGCAAGTTGGACAGCGGTTCAGTTTCAGTTTAGATGTTTAGTGGAGCTGCCTTGAGTCTCTTCCATGCATGCATATTTCTGGGATCAGTGAGAGGAATTGAGGATCCCTTCTCTGCCTTTTTCCTTTCCAGCATGACCCCACCCTCTCCAATATTCACAGTTTCCTGGCTTCACTTTAGTTTCTCAGATCAGAAAAAACTGAGTTTTTCCTATGGACCACTGCCACTACCATCTGAGCCTTGTGGGCTACACTTAGCCCCAGACTAAAAGCAGCAGAGTCATAAACTTACTTGTCTGAACCCACATCTCTCCTCCTTAAAGCAAGCATGCACTGTGCATCAGAGCCTGTCGTACAGAGTACTGCATCACTGCCCAGTACTATCAGGTGGTTGTCCTTATTAGATCCAGACTCACAGTTGCAGCAGAAGGAAATCATTCAGTAGGATCTTAGTCTATCATACCCATAACTGGAAGTCTCCACTTAAGTTTACTTTTTAAATAATTTTGTACCCAGATGAAAAGCTTCTATTAGGAATATTTTTTAAAAAGTCACTTTTATAATCCAAATGCAATAGAATAAAGGAGGTTAAAAAAAATCTTGTTCACTTGTTGAAAGAAATCAGTAATGATATTAAATCAATTATTAAATGCTTAGACAGTGAAGCTTCTCTAATTCCTACTTGCACCTCAAGGTGGAAGCAGAGTAGAATAATAATAATGATGATAAAATAGAAAATATTTATTGAGTGTTTACATGTAATATTTAGAATAACACGATGATTTTTCGTACTATTTCCATCCCTGTTTTACAGCTGAGGAAGTTGAGGCATAGAAGGTTAAGGAACTTGACCAAGGTCACAGAGTGAGGGAGCCTGGACATTTAACGGGAATCCAAGAACAGCAAGGGCTGAAATTGCACCCTCTGCACTTAGCTTTGAAAGACTGCCAATGTCCCAGCAAGACGCCACAGAGCAAAGGGGGAAAGCGAGTGATGGCTCGTAGAGGTACCTGAGTGCAGGCTCACAGAATGCCACCGCCTGTCGCAGGGAGCACAAAAGACAATCTGGGATCCACTAGACCCACCCCGGAGAGAAACTACAAAAGTCACAGGAAGAGGCCTGGAGTTGGGACGAGAAGGCTACAGAGACCTCACAACCCGGGCACTGTGGGGACATGCCAGCACTGGGCCCCTGCACAAGGCTCAAACCAAGCAGAAGGGACCAGCTACGCCTCAGTGGACACCAGAGGATGCCCAGAAGAGGCAGCATTCAGTGCAGAGACCCCTTCTGTTATGACTGTAAACTCCTCCTAAGCTCAGATGCCATCAAGGGGAGGAAAGGATCATGAAGGGAAGAATCTTGAGAGATCAGAGGCAGCTCCAAAGAAAGTTGAAGCTTTGAATGGACTAAATATTCTCAAGAGTTCTTAAAATTAAAAGTGGCACATGAGTTAACAAGTTTAAGGGGTTTTTGTCCTGCCCATTCATAGCTGATATGGAAATTTAAAGTAAGATGAGGTCAGTTAGTGAAAACCTTTAACTTTACAATTTTTTTCGCACATCTGAGTCTTAGCATGTACATTTTGACCTTCCTCTTCCTGGTGTGAGCACCAGGAAACAGACAATTGCAATGCAATGTGTTAGGTGGTCCCTGGGGAATTTCAAAATCTTCTGAGAGGTACCACGTGTGATCTGAGAGGCAGAGAATGAGAGTGAGCAGCGGTGAGCCCAAAGTGTGCTGGGGGCAGGAGAGCATGCATGATCCTGCCTTCGAGTCTTTCAGATGCTTGAAAGATTTAGAGGAAACATGATTTGTCTGTGGAACTTCAAGTATACTATCAGGGCTGCAATTATCAGGATGAGGGAGAAAGCAGAAGGGAGGGTAGAAGTCAGCAAGAGGTGGATCATGAAGGGACTGTGTGCTCAGTTCTAATTAAATGAATTCAGCATAATCCCCCATGAAAATCCAATAGGATTATTATGGAAATAGAAAAAGCTGGTTCTAAAGTTAAATGTCAGGCAAAACAACCAGAATGTTTCTAAAAAATTAGAGTAATAAGAAATCATTTGTTATAACATATTACAAATCTTTGTCTCCAATCTACAATGTAATAAAAAAAATAGTGTGGAACTGGTGCATGAGTACACTGATTAAAGGAATAGAATAGAAAGTCTAGAATTAGATTCAAATCCTTGTGGTAATTTAGTGTATGATAAAAGTGGCATTTCAAATTAATGGGGGATTAATTATTCAGTTTATGGTCTTTGGACATCTGGAAAAAATAATATATTATTATTACATATGCATTATATAGTTGGATCTATACCACAAAACTTATGCCAAAATATTAAATGCCAGAATTCTGGATGAATAAAAATTTAAAAGTCAAAAATAAAACCATTAAAATTCTGAAAGAAGTCATAAATTTAAAAAAAACAATCTCAGAATGAGGAGGATTTCTCTTAATCCAAAGCTCAATCCAAAACTTTTTGTAAATTAAATGACATAAAACTATTTCTTACAGAGAAAAATGCCACAAGGAGATCAAGACAATGACAAGCTGATAAACAAAAACGAACAAACAAAACCTCCTTTCACAAAGGGTTAATTTCTTTAATTTAGAAAGAGAAAGACCAACAGTGTAATGGGCAAAAGAAGGGACGACATTTCACAAAAAAGCAAATATGAATGACCTTAAACATATAATTGTATGTTCAATTTCACTTACAATAAGAGAAATGCAATTTATAATTACCATGGCACACAGCTTCTCACTTCTCAGATGGACAAAGTCTAATGCCGCAGCATCTTTCGGGGAAAGGCCTGGCCTGGGCGGGTCTCGGTTCTGAAAGGCAGGGATTCTCAACCCTTAGCATCCCCCAAGGGCCCTTAAAATTCCCAATGTCCAGGCAATAATCTGAATCTTTGAGGTGGGACCCAGCTGTCAGTATTTTTAAGATTCCTGGGTTATTTCAACGCACAGGCAGGTTGAGAATCGCTGCTGGAAGGAATTTAGGAATTTAGCCTGCAGATATACTCATTCTTGTATAAAATAATATGGAAATTAGCCTTTGAAGTATTGCTTGCAGTAGCAAGGACAGGCAACGTGGTAAGCAGCCATCAACAAGGGACTGGTGAGAGGGCTCCATGTGCCTCTGAATAACTGACCGCTGTGCAGACGGCAATTCTGTAGACCCTGACTCAGAGTGAGTGCCATGATGTACAGCGTTTTTAAGTGGAAAAAAGTAAAGAGTGACTAGAGTATCGCCGTTTGTGTACACAGGAAGAGTATATGCACATATGCTTGGATATGCACGAAGACCTCTGCAGTATCTGGAACATCTGGAAGAAACTGGTAACAGGGACTTGCCTCTGGGCAGGGTTGGGGAACTGGGACCTTCTATTTCACTATATAAACTTTTGCTCCCTTTGGGCTTTGGACCATGAACACTTATTAATTATTTTTTAAAATTAAATTTAAAAAAATGGATGTAGCCTGGTCTCCAAATCAGATATGAATTATTCATCCTGCACGGAGTTTTAAAAATTTTGAATTTATTGTCAATATTCAAAAATAAATAGCTATACACAAAAATCCTGCTTTTTTGATATTTCTTTTAAGAAAAATCAGAGAATCTGGCAGCACTGGGCTACACAGCATCACACAGGGCTTGAGCCTTTCATTGGTCACAGGAAACTTCTAAGCTCGGGGGCAGAAATGTTATTGTGTGTTGGAGGCAGGAAATTCTTGAGTTCATTTTCGATCTCCCAGTATCTTGTCTAGCATATAGTAAGTGCTCAATACTTTTATTTAAAATGGAACCAAAATTTCCATATTAATTATGAACTCTAGTTGACTGGCATAAAAATGAAAAAGGGGCCACTGCAATGAAATAATTCTTAATTTACCCCAAATGGCCACAGTTACCACTCAATGCATGCGGACTGTACTGAGAGAAGGTCCAAATATTCTCCTTCATGACATTACAGGAGCTAACATATACCAAAAATAAAATAAAATAAAGGTATGTGAAGAGTGGAAACTAATGTTTCCAAGTAAATGTTTCTGGGAAAATGGACTTCTTTTTCAGAAAGACTGTTTATTTATGGATACATTCCAGTGAAAGTAATTTGTAATCTGGTCAGCATGTGCTTATGAGCTAATACATTCATTTTTCTCTCACCAAAAAAAAAAAAAAGAAAAAAGGAAAAAAACACAAAAAACTGCCTATCATCTAGCATGCAATTCAGAGAATGGAAACTGGCACAGAAACTAATTACAGCTCACAAAGAAAAAAATCTGCTATTTTGATGAATATGTGTTTTCCTAACGTTTTTGTTATTTCCTTCAGTAATTGCAGAAAATAGTTTCAGTGGAGACAGTTGTCGTGGTTCTCTATGTATTTCTATTCTAAGTCATAAATAAAGCATCTTTCCTGGCAAATATCTTGGGATCCATCTGGAAGGAAGGAATGATGACAATTCCAAAAGATAAGCTCTTATTGTTTCAGTGTCTCTCCTGTCTTAAATTGTTTGTTAAATAAAAAATATGTTATGATGGGCCTTATGAGATTCAGAACTTTACTCTTATGCTTTCAGTTTTTGAATAAACAAAAATCTATGTAGTTCTTCTAAAAAGAATCTATTTGGGAAAGAGAAACACAAAAAAGCTAGAAAATTGTGTACTCTGGGTTTCTTGGGTACAGGTTAGGATCAGTTCAGAAAGCCTAGCCCACAGCCAGCTGTTTCTTTTTGGAAGGCATTAGGGACATTCTTTGGCAGACTGCACTTTGAAATAAAAAAAAAAATCCTATTCTAGAATATTATGTATCCCAGAGCCTACTGTTGCCCCAGCTGTTAGGATGGGGAACCTGCGGGGAACCATGGAATGTGAAAACGGAAGAATTAATACATAAAAGAGAGATCTGTTTTAAAACAGCATGAAAGTGCCAGCATTTTGTAGATTTACAAGCATGACTTTACAAATAAATTTCACAATTTATTCTATAATGAGTTAAAAATTCTGTTAGCTACTGGCATGTATTTCAAATTTAAAACACATTTTTCCATTCAACCAACATAATAAATGACACTTGGGGGCTCAAGGGAGCCCTAAAACCCTTGACCAGTCATAGAGTCACCAAGATACTATATATTGTAAATGAAACAAAAATAGGGCAACACAGAAAAAATTAAATTTGTATTTGAAATAATTAGTATTTATCTTAAAGGCTGGTTCTTGAAATAGGAAGAAATTAATTGAGGTAATAAAACAGTATTAAGAAAATATGACCATTTAGTCAATTTCAGGGACTTTAAAGTTTTGTTCCGATAATTTTACATGAATTTTCTGTCCCTTGACAGAAATATATCATTACTGATCTCCTTCGTCTATCAGCTCTAGGTAAGGGTATTGGAAAAAGATTTTCCCTCTGGTAACTGGGCACCAATTGGAAAGCAAGGGGGAGAATTAAAGGGTATGTGTGTGAGTAGCTAAAGGGCATAAAGCCTTGAGTGAAATAACTGGAGTTGACAACAGATGGAACCAAAATGGGAGCATAAATGAGCACGGGTCCCGAAGGAGAAAGATAGGGGATGGCTAAGCAGAGCGCAAGGTGTCGTCCAGGTCTGGGACACAGAGTGCCTGTTGGTGTTCCATGAAACTGGGACCCAGCCACTGTTCTTCAAACTGTGTCACCAAGGCTTGTCTTAGAGCCTGGCATGTAGCAGGGATTCACCAATATTTGTGGAATGAATGAGTGAACAAATGAATGAGCAAATAAATCCTGACCCCTGGGGGAGTCTTCCCTCCTCAGAGACGACATGGAGTGGCTGAGAGCTCCAGCTCTGGACCCAGGTGACTCAGCTCAGCCCTGGGGCTTGGTCAGGCTGATGGCAGCTTAGGGATGTTAGTTGGGTCTCTGGGCTCCTCCATCAGATGGAGCAGTCTCTCCTCCATACAGTCGGGTGAAAGCACCTACCACGGAGGACACTGGTGAGGTTACATGAGCTCCCACAGGCAACGCGATTTCAGTACTGCCTGGCACTTAGTAAGCTCTCCATACATGTTGTGTCATTCATTCGTTTAACACTACCTACCAAAGGCCCGCCAGGGCCCAGGCTTTCCCTGGTGACAAGGCTACAGCCATGGACTAGGAAGAGTCCCCTCAACCATGAGCACGTCCTAATCACATGAAGTTCACATTTCTGGCAGGGGAGCATTTTACCCCACAGCTCTGGTTGTGGGAGATATCAGATCCTTTCTTCTTCTAAAAAGCATTAAGACTCCATTTATCAAGGTACCAAGACATTAAATCTCTCACATGTCTCCTTCTTTGGGGACCCACAAGACTAAGGATCTAGGAGGGATAGTGACCCTGAGCACCCAGGCACCCAGTGGCCACAGCTGCAGGGTGGACCAGGTCAGCAGAGTTCCACCGTCCAAGGTCATGAATGCCAATGTCTCCCAAGTATCCCAGGACCTCAGCTCACAAGTCACCACCCTCCATCTTTCCCTCTCTGGGGGATGACATTTGAGCGGAGGAAGGCTAAGAAGCTGGCTATACAGCAGGGTAGGATGGTATTTCAGCCTGGGACTTAGAGTGTTCTGGTCCATTGAAAAAGAAAACTTGGGGCTCCCAGGAAGTGCGGAGTAACTAAAAATCATCCTGTGACTTCTGTGCTGAGGCGAAGCACAATCAGTGTAGGACCCCCTTCCCGACCATGCTCTTGCCCCACTCACGGCTCCACTGGGCCGGGCAGAAGGAGCAAGCAGTACAAAGGCCTCAAAGGGAAAGCGAGATGGGCAAGCAGGAGGTCATGAGTCCTGGAGGCTGGAGGGGACCCAGCACAGGGGCAAACACTTGAGACAGATTTGGAGCAGTCCTGGGGACAGACAGTGCCAGGAGTTTTCAAGCAGGGCAGTCATGGGCTCCATCCTACCTGTCTTTGCCTCTGACGGGCCTTTTCTCCTCAGTCCTGCCTGGCTGAGTGGCAGGTGTCGATGGGACGTGGAGAGCAGGGCAGGCAGGTGCTCCCAGTCTGTCCCTGGGTGTGTGGTTCAGGCGTCAGGCTGTGCACCCTCTGGAGTCTTGCTTCCCTCCCCCGATGGGCTCTTACGGTACTTTCCAAGGCTCATCCACGCTCTTAAAGGTAAGAGATGGAGGCCCAGAAGGTCCAAGGCAACTTCCCCCAGAGGACCCCGTAAGGATTGGTCTCTGACCCACGTGCGGCTGCAAAAGAATGCTGAGTCAGTCATGGTTAATATTCTAAAGTATTTTCCTATTGTGTAATTTTTCTTTTTAATTTTTATATAATCTTGATAACAGATAATAAGCTACTGTTTCAGTTGACAAGAGGGCTTTACCATTAATATGACCATTTTCCCAAGGAGCAACTTGAGACTAGGAGTGACTAACTGACCCACTCATGGTCAGTCAGGGACGGAGGCAGGAGTAGGGCCTAAGGAATCGGGTCATGAGGTCAGCACTCTTGCTGCCAGTTGGTAATTGGTGTGGCAACACTTAACATGGGTACATTTTTTCATTATAGGCGGAGCATCAAGCCGAGCTTGGATCTCGGCTTCTGTGTTCCATATTCTCACAGCCAGGCCCCCTTAAACTCCACCTGTAAACTTGGCCTTGACTTGGGGCATCACATCGCCATCAGCCCCATGCCAGACTCTTGTCTACACCCCAAGTTCCAGATGTCCCGAGCTCAGGGCATGCCTGCTTTGGCTGTATATGTCCCATCCTGGGACGCACGACCTACCTCTACTCTGGCCTCCTGCTTTCCTCCCCCACTGATTGCTACCCGCTAGTCTCTCCGCCTAGTATTAATGTTATTACTCAGCATGGATTGAGCACCTACTGTGTGCGGGCACATATTAGTCGTGAGAATTCAGCAAGAAGCAACTCAGAGCCCTGCCTTCGTGAAGAGTATAATCTGGCAGGTACAACTGACGTTGGACTGGTAATGACAAATACAGTGACTGTCGTACAATGAGGGCCGTGGGGTACCAAGAGCTGATCTAGACCAGGGGGTGGGGTTCAGTCAAGGCCTCCTGACAAACTTGGATGACACTGTCCTTCGCACACCAATTGGAATTTGCACACCTGCAACTGGGTAGATTTTTCCAATATCTGTCTCTCCTCACAGTTTCACGTGAGGTTCTGGCCTTTGCTCTCCCACTCTATGGAGCAATAAATCACAGCAGGATATGACGAAAATAATATCTCTTATAAACACATTCCCTGTTTGTAGTGCATTATTCATCTAAATTGCAAAACATTATTTTCAGTTTTTTCTTTAATGCACACCTTTCAAGAACACATACCCTTTATAATAGACTGTCTACTAGAAATGAGCATGGTATAAAGTGTCGCCCTCACAGCAAACTAGCACATAAGGCTTAGCCAAGCACAAAAGAAATCATAAAAGAATGTATTTGGGAATATTGTAATGGTTGACTCTGTTAATTCAAATTTTAAAATGTGGTTTGCCCACGTGAACTATGTTTGAGCACGATTTCATCCGTGGGCTTCCGAGAGGCACCGAGGAACCCCCGAGTCTCTCCTCCGACACCGAGCTCTCTGTGGGCTGGGCTGGCGGAGGGGAGTTTAAATTTCCAGGAGGCCCCCGCTGCTTCAGTGGCTTGGAAACATCTGTAGATCCGTGCTGTTCGCAGGGAGGGGATGTCCCTGCAAACCCAGCATACTTCCGCCAGAGGAGGAAGAGCTCACCATGGGGTGGGCCCAGGCAGGGGTGGGACGGGAGTGGAGAGGAGGGAGAATCTTGTGTGACAATGTAAAGCTCTAGTTTTGGCTTTCTGCCAAAGACAAGAAAGCGCCTGATTATATTGCATATTTTAGGATTCTCTTTCTATTCCATTGAAAATGAGGAGGCAAAAAGCTTCTCTTTGTCATAAGAAATCAATTTCTTAGCTGCTATTTCTGCTTAGCCCAATGTTTTTCTGCTATATCCTTGAAAATGCCATTTGTTAGTGTGATTACAGAATGAATTTCAATCCATGTTTAATTCTTTAAAAATCATCTTTTGCTTTTAAAGGGTATAAAAAAGCATATGGATGAGCATATTAATCACAGCTACTATTTCCAGGGCTTGAGTGAAAGGCAGCATTTATGTTAATGGTGTATGTGGCTAAGCATGCAAGTCTAGAAATATTCCCAATTACCAAATTTATCTTTTCTGCTGCAACAAGAATATAACTGAAAGAATAAATTATCCTGGCAGCACAGCCCCTTCAGATTACCTCTCTGAGGTTAAATTCTTGCTGTTTGAATCCAGGTTGCAGAATACATATTGCCAATCACAACTCTTAGGCTGTGATTGAATCAGCCAAAATGTTTAGTTAGCCGCATTTCCTGGCTCTGCCTCTGAATTGATTTGGAAAGTCCCAAATGCATCCATTTGGGCTCCCTGGAGAATCAAACCTTATAAAAGTGTTCCTTATTGACTTGCAGTAACATTTTTTGCAATCGTTTCCATAGCTGGAAATTGGCACCAGTTATTCATAACATGCCGTCCTTCACACACAGGCCACTGGATGCTGAATCTCGTGAGGTGGTAAATACAGCAGATCATGTCAGAAGTGGGCAGGGAGGCTACTGTACATCCTTCAGTGATCTGGGTCCCCGAAGGGTATTTCAGAGCCATAGGAGGAGAAGTCTTTGGAATGATAAACCCACCAGTGTCATGTATCAAACTCACATTAAACGGGATGAAACCAACTGTCTCAGATTTCTTACCTACTATTTTTCCTCCTCTAAGATAGCACAAACTCTTTCCATCATATGTGAAAAGGATGCTCAGATCAGTATACAGTTTCCAGATACAAAGAAAGATTCCATTAGTGTTAACTTTGAATTTCAACTATTAAGACAAGTGATTTTTTAGCCAATTTCAAAAACACTGTAAACAACTGACATATTTTTCCTTCCGGTCATAATAATAGAGAAACACAAATTCCTTGGCACCTAGGGCTGCCGGGTCAAGAACACAGGCTCCTAAGGGTGAAGCGGAATGTAGATACCGGTTTATGCTGCTGCTTCTAGGTTTGAATTAGAGGCACAAAAATTAGAAAAAGGTTCTGAGATGAAAAGAATATCCTGTAACATATAAAGCTGATGTTTTCCCATAGTACTATATATTTCTTCAATTTATCAGAATAAAATATTAACGATCTTGGATACTAAAACACAGCATTCCAAATTGCTATTTGGGACTTTTTGCTGACACTGTGTTTATTGTCAAATGCAGAGAAGGAAGATGAATTAAAAGTTTCAGAAATACCACCAATCAGGGATGTCATCAAACAGCACCCCCATGTCCCTGATTGATAGTGATCAGAAGATCCACATGTGAAGCAGGTTCACAGTGCTCAGTGTCAATCCCAGGGGAAGACACTGAATGCCTTGCCAACACCACGCATGAGTCTGGTGAGACAGAGGTTCACACAAGAGACGCAACTTTATTACTTACAGACAGGCAGCCAGGGATTATAGA
This sequence comes from Avahi laniger, assembly GCA_963575035.1. Taxonomy (NCBI): domain Eukaryota; kingdom Metazoa; phylum Chordata; class Mammalia; order Primates; family Indriidae; genus Avahi; species Avahi laniger. Next base: position 24,465 of record CAUYSK010017317.1, on the reverse strand, counting down.
AGCCTAGGATTCATGGCAGGCCAGTTTCCCAAGGTAAAAGAAAACTGCCCAGGGTGGATGGAGTCTGGTCTGTGCATGCCCCACATTGCACTGCAGCTGAGGGACCCCCAAAACGCCATCTGCCCTGAGTTTCACTGGACAAAAGCATTGCAAGACATGCTGTTCTGTGGGATGGGAGCAGAACCTGGCCGTTCCTTCTCATGGCAGATGTTGCCTTCCTAGCACATTCTACAGTTATTCTTGAGAATGACAAGTGAAAAGAGAGGAAAGAGCTGGATTACCAAGGCCACTGGGGGACTTTTCCTGCACAATAGTTATTGCTTCTTCACTAGCAAACAAAACCAAAATGTTACTTAGCATTGACACATTGATAAGAAGGGATTATGACAGCTAGGCCTTCATTGTCATCCTCAGCATCCTCGTAACCAACAATTGTCAAGCTCCTGCTACGTGCTTTACCTATATTAATGAATTAATTAATTATTATCAATATAGCAGTGTGTTTTCTTCGGTCCTCTAGGAAGCAGACACTAAGATGGGATTAGATCTGTGAGAGATTAGTGGGAAAACAGATTTGAGGGTCATGGGCAGGGAAGAAGGGAAAGGTCAGAACGTAGGTCTAACTGCTGCAGAAAGGACTGGGAGAAAAGGAAGGTTGGGTGGGAGAAATCTTAGACAACGGTGCAATCTTAAGAAAGTCTATGGGTTGCCCATCAAAGGCACCCACACCAGCCAAGAACAAGCCTGCACTAGTTTCTCTGCCATGCTCCATCATCAGCGGGGAGCAGCCTTGGAAGCGTGGACTGGCATGGACGCTGGGATCCTTCAGCACAGTAGCTGGGGTGGTCTCCAACCATGACGCCTTCCACAATCAGAGATCCAAGAGGGGTGCTTTCATGTCCTTTCAGTCTGGGTCCAATCAGGAGAAAGAAACCACAGGGAGGGTTAATCAGGAGAAGTTTATTATAAAAAATTATTAAATTCTGATAAAAGAGTGACTATAAGGGCATGGTGGCTTATGTCTATAATCCTAGAACTCTGGGAGGCCAAGGCAGGTGGATCACTTGAGCTCAGAAGTTTGAGACCAGCCTGACCAAAAGCAAGACTCCTGTCTCTACTAAAAATAGAAAAGTTAGCCAGGGCATTGTGGTCCACATGTAGTGCCAGGTACTCAGGTGGCTTGAGCCCAGGAGTTTGAGATTGCTGTGAGCTAGGCTGATACCACAGCACCCTAGCCTGGGCAGCAGAGCAAGACTGTGTCTCAAAAAAAAAAAAAAAAAAGACTATAAGATACAACGATGCTCTACATGGTACCAGAGAGCTTATGAAGGGCAAACTTGAAAGGGCTGTGGGGTTCAGAGCTTGCTGCAGAAGGTATAGTTCAGCCCCTGAATAGCAGGGACATTTGCTGGTTTGCCTAGGCTAGGGCTGATGTGCTGTCACCAGGCAAGCAGAAAGCAGCCCTTGGGAGTATAAGTGGTCAGCTACCGGTAGTGGGGGTGTTCAGAGAGCGGAGCCTGCGGGGGGTGTTGGGGTGCAGTGTGGCAGGAGCCTTTAGGGTGCTCATCGCCATGTCAAGAAGGCATGGAAGGCACCAGGCCAGGCTGGGCTTCTGGACACGAGGCCGGGGCAGAGTTTCCTCACCCACGGACCCGCTGTGCAGGAGGCAGCCCTTCCTCCTGCAGTGTCCCGAGGAAGCTGACCCTGGTGTTCACTGGGAAGGAGACACGTGAAGAAACACCGTCCATGACAGAGGCGCTGTGTGGAGCTTGAGGCTGAGGGCCAGTGCGTGGATAACTGGGAGCCAGGGTCACTTCAGAAACCCTATGAGGTTAGCACTTGTGCTGTCCCTTTTATAGAGGAGAAAACTGAGACTTGCTAAAGGCCACATGTTTAGCAAGTAGAGGAGCTAAGGTTCCAAAGCTGAGCTCTATGATTCCAGAATGCATGTTCTTAACCACCATGTTGCATTATTATGGTGCATCACAAAAGATACTAGAATCCTTTCTAAATCTCCTGTTTTGACAGGAAATTTTATTCTAATCATGAGCCCTGGGATTTGTTAGCGTTCCATCAAAATAATGTTTTTTGGTGTTTTTTTTAGGCTTGAGAAGGTATCTTTCCCTTGTATTCTGTAATAGTTTGATTCTGCCAGGAGTACAGGGACAGATCAGACACATTTAACCAAATGTGGAGAAAATAAACCTGCCTCATGTAAAAGGATCAGATATGACAACGCAATGGGGACCCGTGTCCACGAGGAACTATTAGAGGCCCTGTGGTCATTTGGCCTCAGGGACAAACCGAAAAGGAGTGATGATGCTGGTGCTCAGAATGTGAAGATTTTCTCAATTGAGAGACTCAAACAGCTTCTCTCCCTTTCCCCTAAGGACAGAATGTGAGGAAATGAGCTTGCATTAAAACCAGACAGGTTTCCACTGAATATAAGGAAGAATTTTTTAACCATTATGACGATGAATCACTAGGATAAAGCTCCTTGTAAAGTGTTGAAGTCTCCATTCTCGGAGATATTAAAAAAGAAAATCAAAACTATCTATCAGGAATGATTTAGACATTACTAAATGAAGATAGCAATCTCGTAAGGCCCTTTCCTGCCCCACAATTGCAATCTGCCTTAGTCATCTTTTATTCTGCCTTGCCAACAGAGGTAAATGCCTTCCCGGGATAATGGCCAACAGGGGTATTATTAATAATAGTTCACACCCATCGAGTGCTCACATTCACCAAATGCTTTATGCATGTTATCTCTGATCTTTGCCGCACTACAGCGCAAGTGTCATGATTTCCGTTTTATATATTGTGAGGCTCAGAGAAGTCAAGTAACTTTTCAGAGCGCACAGGAAGTAAATAGACGTCAGAATTCCAACCGAGAACTTGCTTTGCCCAGCTCTGTGTAGGCTGATGGATAAACTGTGCTTTTTCACTCTTTCAGCAGCCACTTGGCAGTCTTTCAGGAGGCTTACCCCCCATTTCCACACTCTCTCCAGCACGCCGTCAAAATCTGCCAAGTCTAACTTGCACATCTGACTTAACATTATGTGCCTGGAAAATTAAAAAATAGGTAGACCACAAATGGAAAGAGAAAGATAACTGATGATAAAGACAGAAAAGGAACATGCATCACATCATATCTCTGTTACCTGGGCTCACGAAATAGCAAAGAATTGACTCAGTTTACAAAACTCATCTGAGGGGAGAAATAGATGACACGGCTCTAGCCAAACGTAAGAAAAGTGGCCCCTGTTAGGTTTGCAGTGGGAAAATGTGAGAACGGAACAGCTTGCAGAAACGGAGGCATCTCAAATACACAATGCCTGGTGTTTCTGTGAGAGATTGGGTTACTGTGTTTTGACGACTACAGATTCCTTCTTATCCCTGGCCCTTAATCTTTTGCTTCTGTTGTCACAGAAGGAGAGAGCAAATTCCTTTTACATGAATGCCTCATTGGGATCCACCTCAACTTCCACTGAGAGCAATAACTAAGTGTGGTGGCTGGTACCTTTCCCATGAAACAGGGCTCACCAAGATGGCGCCAGCCACACCTGCTGGCCGGGTCACAATCCCTGTTGCTTCCTCTGGCCAGATGAGTTCAAGTTGGAAGTTACTTGTCAGAACTCTATGAAAAATTGATTCTCCCAAACATTATTTATTTGCCTTGAAAGATTTTTATAAAGCACTTCTATATGCTCAACCAACAAAACGTTACCTCTGCCTGCACCTCTTTCAATATAAACAAACTAAGTGCTGGAGGTTTTAATGCGAAGATGAATAAAAGGCTTTCCATGCCTTCCAGGAGTTCAGAGAGTAACATAGAAGATAAAAATGGCAATAACACAACATGATGTGAATTCTGATTAAAGTATCAGGTATTGTGCATAAGCAGAAGAAAGGCACCCAGTCTCGGACATTGAAGTGTACTCTCTGGGGATTGAGGTGTGAGCAGAGCTTTCTGTATTAGTCAGCTCAGGCTGCCATAACAAAACACCACAGACTGGGTAGTTAAATAATAGACATTTGTTTTCTCACAGTTCTGAAGATTGGAAGTCTGAGATCAGGGTGCCAGTATAGTTGGGTCCTGTTGAGGACTCTCTTTCCAGCTTGCAGGTAGCCACGTTCTAGCTGCGCCCTCACATAGCTGAGAGAGAGACAGAGAGAAAGGAGCAAGCTCTCTGGTGTCTTTTCTTATAAGGACACTAATTCTATCGGGTTAGGGCCTCACCCTTATAACTTCATTTAACCTTAATTACCTCCTAAAGATTCTATCTCCAAATATAGTCACACTGGGGGTCAGGACTTTAATATATGAATCCAGAGGGACACAATTCAGTTCATAACCCCTTTGGAATGACATGAGTGGATCAGGTGGAAGGTAGTTAGGGCAGGGAGGGCATCCCAGGCAAATACACCAGTGCGTGCAGGGTGAAAGGCTCAGGCAGATCTGGCGCACTAGTGGAGCACCGAGTAGCCCAACATGCTGACACAGTGGAGACCATGGGTAAGGTGGGCAGAAGGAAAAATCTTGAATGTTTTCTACGCAGTGCATGCTTTATCATGTGGACGGTCCCGATTTTTACAAAACTTTTAATAAAGGAGCCGAACAGATTTGCATTTTAGGGGAAAAAAAGGCTCAACTGGGTTTACATTTGAAGAATAAATAGCAGGATTTAAAGGGAATTAGAATTTGGGACCCAAGCCACGGACACTGCAACAGTCCCAGGAAAGATGATAAGGGGTTTTGCCAAGGTAATAGCAATGGGCGTGAGGATGAAGGAACAGGTTCGAGAGTTATTTCAGGAGAGAGAATGGAAGGAATAATTGACTGTGGAGAGTTCGGAGGGGAAAGAAGAGGAAAATCCCAGCCCTCTGGAATGGGTGCCTGGTGGTATTTATGTTTCTGTATTATCACCGGAGCTGCACGCTTTGCTTTTTGGTTGTTGCTGCTGTTCTATTCACTGACTTTCCTTCAGCCCTTCCCATAAATCTCCCTTAATGCAGTGGGGTCTAGCATGTGAATGAAAGAGTAAAGACACAAACCGTGATGGTTGTGAAAGTTTGAGTTTATACATAGTAACAGTAGGAGATTTGGTGAGATAACTGTCACAATTTGAATTCCATGTGTGCAGATATTTTATACATTATACCATTATTTTATTAACAATAAAATTAATGGCAGTTACAGGAGCTTATTAACTAACACAGATCTTATGCAGCTCCAGACAAATACTTGACACACTTTTAGAGTTCCCAGAACTAAGGATTCTAAAGCCAACTCCTACTACTATTTGTAATTAAAAGACTGTTCCTGGAATCCATGTGTTCAGATATCTGACAATTTTTCTAATCATATTTAGACCAGTGTTGCCCCATGGAAATATAATATAAGCCGCCAGTGCAAGCTATGTATGTAATTTTAAATTTTCCAGTAGCCACATTTTAAAAGTAAAAAGAAACAGGTGAAATTAAATTTCATAATATATGTTATTTAACCCAATACATAAAAAATATTATCATTTTACAAGTAGTTGATATAAATATTATTAATATATTATTTTACATTTTTGTTATACTTTGTTTTGAAATGCAGTTTGTATTTTACACTCACAGCACAACTCGACTCGGACCAGTTACATTTCAAGTTCTCAATAGCCACATGCAACTCGTGGGTGCTGTATTGGACAGTACAGGTCTAGACCAAGAAATGTTCTTGAGGCAAGCACTAGATATCACAAACTATTATTTATTAACCTGCAGATCAGGGTAGTAATTTGTTGTAAAAATATGAAACACCGTATGTCGTTTTAAAGAACATATAATTATTTAATTCCCTTCATTTTATATTTTAGATTTTAGTTTCCCAAAGCTATATAATAAACGAAAGTTTAATGTGCTCCTTTTATGAGTAAATTTTCTGTTACATTGCTTATAAAGCTAACCAGAGAACACGCAGTCTGTGATTGCCCAGAGGAGTATTTGATTAGAGCATTTACCTTGTCACAGAGATAAATTCCAAAATATCTTCTGCCTCTGGAGACTAGCCAGGGGACATCAGGGGGTAAGAAAAAGTTTACTCGTATTACATGCATAATCTTGTTATTGAAAATAACAGGAGATTTGTAAAGAATCATGGATATCAGACGCGATGAAGCAGTAAATGTAAATTAGCTTAGTTTACCAATATTTATTTGTCACAATTATAATAATGTGGCTAAAACCAAATTTGACAGTAACAATCCTGGGATTGTTATTGCAAGCACAACTCAATTCTTTTTTTTTTGACTTAAATGATTTTAAATAGGAGAGAGTTTTGAGTTGTGCTGACTTTATGAGGAAACAACTAAATAAAAGACTAAAATTCTCTATTGAATAAATAAAGCAAAATGAGTCACAAGCTTCCTGTCTTTTTCCTCCCAGTCTGTGACCAGCTGGCCAGGCCGTTCGCCCTGGTCTCTGAGTGCGTTATAACCTCGGGCAGCTTCTCTTTCCACAAAAAGCAGATGATCAGGTCCCTGTCTGGATGTTCTGCCCGTAGGACGAGGTTCTCTCACTGCTGCCTTTCGGGGCCATCCCTGAGTGCAGCCCAGTATAGCAACATCCGCTTGCTGCTTCTGCCCACGTTCTGAGCCAATCTGTCTGCCAACCACGCTGGGGCCTTTCTGTCTCCTTTTCTGTCAGCTGCTCACAGGGATCCCTCACTGCTGGGAGGGGAGCACCAAGGGAGACGTGATGGTGCAGCGTCAGTTTGTGACATGGTGTCTGGGCTTCCTGCTTATTCGGCTTCTGGGAACACGGTTGCCTGCTGCCGTGATCAGGTACCCTGTCTCAACCAGGGCCCGGCGGCCCTGTCAATCAAAAGGTCTATAATTCTCTGCTATATCTGGCACAGCCTTGTTCTAGAACCCCAGGCATCTGGGTGGTGATTCTCTTTTTGGGGGTTGCCATAAACACTACACAACATCTTTTCCCACCTCTGCTAACTTTACTATGCTAGGCCAAGTCAGCTGGGCCACACGGCCCAAGTGGCAAGGCTGTGTGTCCTAGAGTCTGGATCTGCTGCTGAGGCCTCTCAGAGCTGACATCCTCTGTGTTCCCTGGTGTATGGGTTGGAACAGTTTTCCCAAGTGTGGAGTATGCTGTTTCTAGAACCTGTCAAGGCCTACTACGCGCTGGGCTTCCTTCTTAGAGGTGGGAGCTGCAAGGTATACAGTAGTTCCACTTAGTCATGACTCCAATGTCCATATCATGAACCAGTGACCTTTGGGCTTTGTGTGTTCTGCCATTGGTCTGGGAGTCTATCTCTGATCCACAGAGAACTTCACACAGTTCTATCGTGGCTTTGTAATAATTCTTGATTTCCAGTAAAGTATGTTGTTCTACTTTGTCCTTCTTCAATCATGGTTGGACTGTATCTGGCCCTTTACACTTCCATATAAAGTGTAGAACCAGCTTATTAAGTTACACACACACACATACACACAAAATTACACACACACACAAAATGCATGCGCAATTGTTATTTTGAATGAAATTGCTTTGACGGTGTACATCAGTTTGGTAGCAACTGAGATCTTTAAATATTGAGTCTTCCACACAAGTGGAATTCCTAAAAACTTAGATATTCTTTCACTTTTTTTAATAATATAGTTTCTGCACAAACATGTTGCACATATTTTGTTAGTTTTCCTCCCAAATTATTAGTGTTTTATGCTATTGCGAATGGTATCTTTTTATGTTTTCTTTTCTTTTTTTTCCTTATGGCAAATTTTAACTTTTTATTATTTTAACTGACAAATAATAATTGTATTAATATATATTTTGGGGGTACATAGTGATTTTTTGGTACATATAATGTATGGCAAATAGATCAGGGTAATTAGTATATCCATCATCTTACACATTCATCATTTTGTTGTGTTGGGAACATTCAATATTCTCCTTGCTGTTTGGGACTAAATTATTGTAAGCTATAGTCATCCTATAGGCATATAAATACTAGAACTTATTCCTCCTATCTAGCTGTGATTTTGTATCCTTTCGCAAACCTCTTCCTGTCACTCCCTTCCCACTGCACTTCCCAGCCTCTAGCATCTTCTGTTCCACTTTTTGCTTCTATAAGATCAACTTTTCTTAGTTTCCATATGTTTAATATTCTGTTTCTGGCTTATTTCACTTAACCTAATGACCTCCAGTTCCTTTTATGTTGCTGCAAATGACAAGATTTCATTCTTTTTTATAGCTGAATAGTATTCCATGATGTATACAGACCACACTTTCTTTATCCATGCATCTGTTGTTGGACCCTCAGGTAGATTCCGTATCTTAGGTGTTGTGAAGAGTACCGCAATAGACATGAGGTGCTGATGTCTCTGTGCTGTAATGATTTCCTTTCCTTTAGATACATTCCCGATAGTGGGATTGCTGAAACATATGGTAGTTCAATTTGTAGTTTTTTGAGGGATCTACGTATGTTCTCCACAGTGGCCATACTAGTTTGCATTCCCACCAACTGTGTATAAGAATTTTCTTTTTTCCATATCCTCGCCAGAACTTTTTAATCTTTTTGATAATAGTCATACTAACAGAGCTGATACCTCATCGTGGCTTTGATTTGCATGTCTCTGATGATTAGTGATATTGAGCAATTTCTCACATATTTGTTGGCCATTTGTATGTTTTCTTTTGAGAAATGTCTGTTCAGATCATTTGTCCATTTTTTAATCAGATCAGGGGTTTATTTTGTTGTTATTTTTTATTTATTTATTTTTGTTTTGTTTTGTTTTTTTGCACTGTCCCTGAGGAATTGTTGCTGTTGTTGTTGTTGTTGTTTTGCTGTTGAGATGTTTCAGTTCCTCATATATTCTGGATGTTAATCCCCTATCAGATGGGTTGTTTGCAAATATAATCTCCCATTCTGTAGGTTGTATTTTCACTCTGTTGATTGTTTCCTCTGCTGTGAAGAAGATTTTTACTTTGATATAATCCCATTTGTTCACTTTTGCTTTTGTTGCTTATGTTTTTGTGGTCTTATTCATAAAATCTTTTCCCACACCAACATCCTGAAGTGTTTCCCCTATGTTTTCTTCTAGTGGTTTTATCACTTCAGGTCTTATATTTAGATCTTTGATTCATTTTGAGTTGATTTTTGTATAGGCTGAGAGGTTGGGGTCTAGTTTCATTCTTCTGCATAGGAATATTCAGTTTTCTCAACATCATTTATTGAAGAGGCTGTTTTTTCCCCTGGTGAATGTTCTTTGAACCTTGGTCAAAAATAAGTTGGCTATAAATATGTGGATAAATTTATGAGTCCTCTATTCTCTTCCAGTGTTCTATGTGTCTGTTTTTATTCCAGTACCATACTGCTTTAGTTACTACAGCCTTATAGTATATTTTGAGGTCTGGTAGTGTGATGTCACCAGCTTTGTTTTTTTTGCTCAAGATTGCTTTGGCTATTTGGAGTCTTGTGGTTCCATACAAATTTTAGAAATTTTTTTCCTTTTCTGTGAAGAATGTCATTGGTATTTTGATAGAAATTGCATCTATAGATTGTTTGATCAGTATTGCCATTTTAACAGTATTATTTTTTCTAATCCATGAGCACAAAATGTGTGTATTCTCTTCCAATTTTTTTCATCAATGTTTTATACTATTTCTTATAGAGATCTTTCACCTCCTTGGTTAAATTTATTCCTAGATATTTTTTTTTTCGTAGCTATTGTAAATGAGATTGCCTTCTTGGATTTTTTTTCAGCTAATTTTTTGTTCATGTATAGAAATGCTACTGCTTTTTATATATTAACTTTGTATCCTGAAACTTTGCTGAATTTGTTTATCAGTTCCAAGAGTTTTTTGGTAGTCTTTAGGTTTTTCTATATATAAGATTATATCATCTGCAAACAGGGACAATTTGATTTCCTCCTTTCCACTTTAGATACCCTTTATTTCTTTTTTTTGCCTAATTATTATGGCTAGGACTTCCAGTATTATGTTGAATAAGAGTGGTTAGAGTAGACATTTTATCTTGTTTCCGTTCTTAGAGGAAAAGCTTTCAGTTTTCACTATTCAGTAAGATGTTAGCAGTGGCTTTGTCATACATGGCCTTTATTATGTTGAGGTACTTTTCTTCTATATCTAATTCATTGAGTTTTTATCACAAAGGGATGTTGAATTTCATCAAAAGCTTTTTCTGCATCTGTTGAGATGATCATATGGTTTTTGTCTTTCTATGAATATGATTTATGATGTTTATTGATTTATATATGTTGAACCATTCTTGCATCCCTGAGATAAATCTTACTTGATCATGGTGTATTACCTTTCTGATGTAGTGTCCAATTCAGTTTGCTAGTATTTTGTTGAAGATTTTTGCATCTATGTTCATCAAGAATATTGGTAAATAGTTTTCTCTTTTTGTTGTGTCCTTGTCTGTTTTGGTATCAGAATTATGCTGATCTTGTAGAATGAGTTAGGAAAAATTACCTCTGCCTCAATTTTTTGAAATGATTTGAGAAGAATTGGTATAGTTCTTCTTTAAAGTTTCAGTAGAATTTAGCAGTGAAGCCATCCAGTCCTGAACTTTTCTTTGTTGAAAGACTTTTTATTACTAATTCAATTTCATTATTTGTTATTATTCTATTCAGGTTTTCTATTTCTTTTTGATTCAATCTTGGTAGGTTGTATGTGTCCAGGAATTTATTTATTTCTTCTGTGTTTTCAAATTTATTGGCATTGGGGAATGGGGCTACAGGAAAAAAAGAAAAAAACAAATTTATTGGCATAAAGTTGTTCAAATAGTCTCTAATGATCCTTTGTATTTCAGTGATATCTGTTGTGACATCTCTTTTTTGTTGCTGATTTTATTTATTTAGGTCTTCTGTTTTTTTTGTTAGTTAATTTGTCAATTTTATTTATATTTTCAAAAAATCAACTTTTTGTTTCGTTGATATTTTGTCGGATTTCTTTTTAGTCTCAATTTTATTTATTTCTGTTGTGATCTTTATTATTCTTTTCTTCTATTAATTTTGGGATTGGGTTGCTCTTGCTTTTCTAGTTTCTTCAGATACATCATTAGGTCTATTAATTTTGATGTAGGCATTTATTGCTATAAACTTGCCTCTTAATGCTGCTTTTATTGTATCCCATAGGTTTTGGAATGTTGTGATTCTGTTTTCATTTATTTCTCCTGAAGACTTAAACTTAAAAAATTTCATTCTTAATTTCTTCCTCCACCCATTGGTTGTTCAGGAGCACATTATTTAATTTCCATATATTTGTATAGTTTTGAATTTTTCTCCTGTTATTCATATCTAGTTTTAATCCATTGTGGTCAGATAAAATACTTGACATTATTTTGATTCTTAAAACTTTTTGAGACTTGTTTTGTGTCCTAACTATATCCATGTGCTAATGAAAAGAATGTGCATTCTGAAGATGTTGAGTGAGGTATTCTGTAAATGTCTGTTAGTTCCATTTTGTCTATCATACAGTTTAGATTTGATGTTTATTTGTTGATGTCCTATCTAGAAGATCTGTCCAATGTTAAGAGTACAGTGTTGAAGTCTCTGACTATTATTGTATTGAAGTCTACTTCTCCCTTTAGATCTAACCATATTTGCTTTATATATCTGGGTGCTCCAGTGTTGGGTATATATATATTTATAATTTTTATATTCTCTTACTGAATTGATCCTTTTATTTTTATATAATATCTTTTGTCTCTTTTTGTAGCTTTTAACTTGAAGTCTGTTTTACTGACATAAGTATAGCTACTCCTGCTTATTTTTGGTTTCCATTTAGATGGATTATCTTTTGCTATAACTTCATTTTTAGTATATGTATGTCTTTACAAGTAAGGTGAGTTTCTTGTAGGAAGTATATAGATGGGCATTGTTTTTTACCCATTCAGCCTGTCTATATCTTTTAAATGGGGAATTTAATCTATTTATATTCAAGGTTATTATTGATATGTGAGAACTTACTCCTGTCATTTTATTGATTGTTTTCTGGTTGTTTTCTTATATCCTTTGCTTCTTACTTCCTCTCTTATTGTTTATTTTTGTGGTTGGTGGTTTTCTATAGCGATAAGGTTTGATTACTTTCTCTTTCTCCTTTGTGTATTCCCTCTATCAGTGAATTTTATAGATTCATATATTTTCTTGATGGCCATCATCTATTCACTTCAATATGTAAGACTCCCAGGTAGCAGAGTCACGTAGAGGAAGCCTGCTGGACCCATATGTAAGTCTCCCCTGAGTGTTTCTCGTAAAGACAGTCTGGTGGTGATAAATTCTCTCAGTTTTTGCTTCTCTGTGAAAGATTTTATTTCCCCTTAATTTCTAAAGGATAGCTTTTTTGGGTATAATATTGCTATCTGACAGTTTATTTCTTTCAGTACTTTGAATATATCATCCCAGTCTTTTCTGGCCTGTAAAGTTTTTGCTAAGAAATCCACTATTAGTTTAATACAAATTCACCTATATGTGAATTGATGCTTTTCTCTTGCTGCTTTTGAAATTGTTTGTCTTTGACTTTTGACAATTTGACTACAATGTGCCTCAGAGAGGAGGCACATTTGTTTGGGATGAATCTATTTGAAGTTCCTTAAGCTTTCTGGACCTGCATTCCCAGTCTTCTCCTAAGACTTAGAAAGTTTTTTGATATTGAATATGTTTTTCTTATCTTTTCCATTCTCTTCTCCTTATGTAACTCTCATAATACAAATATTTATTTGTTTAATGGTGTCCCATAAATTCTGCACGCTTTTTGATTCTTTCTTCTTTCCTTTTCTTTGCTGTATTATTAATATTTCAAAAGACCTGTCATCACGTTCAGAAATTATTTCTTTTGCTTGGTCTAGTCTATTGTCAAAGTTCTTGCTTGTATTTTTTTATTTCATTCATTGAATCCTCACCTATAGGACATCTGTTTTGTTCTTTTTTATGATATCTACCTCTTTGTTAAACTTCTCATTCAAATCATAAATTGTTTGTCTGATTTCATTGAAATTTCTCTTTATATTGTTTGTATGTCACTGAGTTTCCCTAAAATTATTATTTTGAATTCTATTTCTGGAATTTCACATATTTCCTTATGATTGGGATCTGTTATTGGAGAATTGTTTTCCTTCAGAAGTGTCATGTTTTCTTGCTTTTTCGTGGTTGATGTATGTCTACATTGATTTCTATGCATCTGGCAAAAAAGTTTCCTTTTCCAATTTTATGGAGTAGGTTTTGTTACTCAGGTCCTGGATACAGGCATATAACTCTTTCCCTGCCTGGGAGCATGTCAGCTACTCAGAGGCTTGAGGGCCTCTCCTGCATAGCAAAGGCATGCAGCAATTTGACAGCTCAGAGGCAGGCTCACCTTGGGCAGGACATCCAGGCTGTTCCTCTGGCTGGAAGCAAGGACAGTGGGAGTTGGTTTCCTTGCTGTATAGGACCAGTGTCACAGCCAATCTTGGGCCTAGTCTCTGCACTGCAAGGGTTGTGGTGTTCAGTCTCTGGTATGGGCTCAGTGGAATGAAGATGGAGCCCCAGGTCTAGAGAGGTGCAGTGGCTACTGGTCCCCAGAGGATGGCACACTCCAGAGGTGGCTCTGGCCTCAGTATGGTGCAGTGCTACATGCAGAGGTTGGATGCCTCCATGCTGCCCTCCTGGACTTCTAATTACCACAGGTGTGTCTCCACGCCCCCACTGAACTCCGGCACTTTCCCTCCAACACTCCAGTCAAATGTTAGATGTTTATTTGTTGCCTTGATCCTTTCTTTTGGGGGTAGGGGAACTAATGCCAGGCATCTCTAGTCAGCCATCATGCTCCCAAGCTTGAAATATCTTTGAGGACTTAGCATGCATCATGACCATGTTCTCTGGAGGTGATGGTGACGTGCTGCCAGTTCCTGGAAGTGTGCACACAAGCACCAGAGATTGCAGGGGCTCTGTTTTATTTTCTTATTGTTTGTTGCCATTAAGTAGAAATTAAATTTGTATATTGACTTTATATCCAGAATCTTGTTAAAATTACCTATTAATTCTAATGATTTATCTGCAGATTCTTTTTAATTTCTTTAATTCTCTATAATTGTTAAGATTCTTTTTTATATAATCTGTGAATAAATAAGTCATTTTTCTGTTCCAATCATTATACTTTTATTTCATTAATTGTTATTTTTTTTGTCTTACTGTGCTGGTTAGAATCTCCAATATAATGTTTTTAACACGTGGTCATACTGAGTGGTACTTGTGTTTCATCCTGGTCTCAAAGAGAAAGCTTTTGAACATGTCACCGTGAAGCATGCTATTTGTACTTAAAAAAATTTTTTTTAGATTTGAATTAAGGAAGCTTTTCCCCTCTTACCTAGTTTGTTAAGAGATTTTATCATGAGTAAACATTGAATTCTAACAAATGTTTTTTCTGTGTCTACTGAAATAGTCATGATTTATGCCCTTTATCTCTTTATTGTGGTGAATTTTATTTTATTTTTTAGGAACATGGGTCTCACTATTTTGACCAGACTGGACTTGAACTCTTGGGCTCAAGAGAGCCTCCTATCTAAGCCTTCCACATAGCTGGAACTATAGGCACATGCTACTGTGCCTGGCTCAAATTTTATTATTTTTAAATTTGAAATTAACCTTGAATTTTTAGGACTAAATACAACTTGATCTTGATGTATATTTGTCTTTTATAGTGTTTTTAGATTCTATTTTGTTTAGCATTTTGTATCTCATAAGTGATACTGACTTTTAACTTTCTTTTGTTATAATGTGTTGTCCATTTTTAGTATTTGGGTTATGCTGGCCTCATAGAATATGTTGGGAAGGGTTCTTTTGTCTATTTCTCAAATAATTTTTTTAATATTGCCATTATTTATTCCTTTAAAAATTGATGGAATTCACCAGTAAAGCCTCCGGCCCTGAAGTTTTGCTTGTGAAACTGTTTTTAATCACACACTCAATTGTTTTAATAGAAATACAAGTATTTATAATTTCCACTTTATTTTTTGTTAGTTTTAATAAGTTGTATGCTTCTAAGAACTTATGTATATTAATTTGATCATAAAAATTTCTTAACTGTTTAATGAATTGAGATTCTGGTAATGATGTCCCTTTTTCAATTCTGACACTGGTTATTTGCTATATTTTTTTCTTCATTAGTACAGCCATTTGGAATAAATACAACAAAAGATGAGCAAGAGCTATGCTCTAAATACTACAAAATATTACAGGAAGAAATTTTAATAGAACTTCAAAAATGGAGGACAATGGAGAGCTATGCCACGTCTCCAGGTTGGAAGAATCAATAATGTTAAGACGTAAACTCTTCCCAGACTGAATTCCAGATTCAGTGAAATTCCAATCAAAACTCCAGTAAACACTTTTGTAGAAATTGTCAAGCTGGTACTGAAATTTACATGGAAATTGGAAAGACATAGAATAGCCAAAACAATCCTGAAGATGAAGAACAAAGTTGGAGAGCTGACCGAAACTGATGTTACTTGAAAGAGTACTCTATTGGCATAGTATGATAAGTAAATGAACAGAGCAGCACTAAATCCAGAACAGATCTAAATCCCACGCAAATACAGTCAATTGCTTTTCAACAAAGACACCAATGAAATTCAATGGGAAAATATATATATTTTCAATAAATGACATTCAAGAGCCAGGAGGGTCATATGGCTGTAAGTGATGACCCATTCCTCATGCTATACACAAAAATCAACTCAAGGGCCGGGCGCGGTGGCTCGCGTCTGTAATCCTAGCTCTCTGGGAGGCCGAGGCGGGTGGATCGCTCAAGGTCAGGAGTTCGAGACCAGCCTGAGCAAGAGTGAGAATCCCGTCTCTACTAAAAATAGAAAGAAATGATCTGGACAATTAAAAAATATATATATATAGAAAAGATTAGCCGGGCATGGTGACGCATACCTGTAGTCCCAGCTACTCGAGAGGCTGAGGCAGGAGGATTGCTTGAGCCCAGGAGTTTGAGGTTGCTGTGAGCTAGCCTGACGCCACAGCATTCTAGCCAGGGCAACAGAGCCAGACTCTGTCTCAAAAAAAAAAAAAAAAAACAGAAATCAGCTCAAGATTGGCTGTACATAAAAATACTAAAGTAAAATTATAAAATTCTTAGGTGAAAGCATAGGAGAATATCTTTGAAACCTTAAAGTAGGAAAATATTTGATATTATAACAAGTGATATTGATTTAAAAATGGTACTTCTTATAATTAAGATTATTCTCCTCAAAAGATACCGCTAACCAAATGAAAAGTCAGGCCACAGACTGGCAGAAAATTTAGATAGATAAAAAGATAGATAGATAGCCAAAGATATATCAATTCTTGTTATTCAGAGCAGTTATGTTCTATAAAGTCAGTGCACACACTGAATTAATGAATACTAAACTATATTACTCCAAGGGAGAACAGAGTAAATCCTTACTTAACGTTGTTGATAGGTTCTTGGAGACTGTGAGTTTAAGCAAAATGACATATAACAAAAACAAATTTCCCATAAGCTAATTAACATAAACAAGAGTTAAGTTCCTATGGCATATTTCTGATCACAAAACCATCACCAAACTTCTAAATAAAGACCGCAAACACTTCTCAAATTAACCATTGAAATAAATGCGAGTTATACAAACACTTAAGAAAGGATTAATAAAACCAAGTAAGATAATTGTTTACTCAATTTTTGGTGAATCAGTGAGTGAGTGCAGTGGTCCTACTGGTGGTGGGTAAAATCAAGGAATAAATGTTTGCACAGCAAAACTTGTCAGGAGCATCTCCTGCCAATACAGTGAAAAAACAATCACAAATAGAGCAGACTCACTGGAATCTCATAGTTTATTGGGTTACATCTGTATGATTATTGCAGACTTTACAAATTTTTATTTTGTAATAACTTTTATTCATTCATTCATTTTCCAACCCACTTATTCCAGCTCAGATTCAGGTGGCCCAAACCTGTCCCAGTAGCTCAGGGCACTAGGCAGAACCCACCGCTGGACAGGATGCCTTCCCATGGCAGGGCACTCACACACACACGCACACACTCACTTACGCCAGAACCACGCAGACGTGCCAACTCATCTCACGTGCACATTGTTGGGATGTGGAAAGAAACCGGAGAACCTGTAGAAAACCCACATAGACATGGGGAGAACGAACAAACGCCACAGAGACAGTGGCCTGGGCTGGGAATCAACTCTTTTTCTCACCAACATTGTAAAAAAATGACATCGAAGTAGACAACATTATTTGAGGGCTATAGAAGCTTAGATTTCCAAGCCTCTGGTCACAATATTTTCACCAACTGATCAATACATAACATTGTTTTATATGTGTTTCTCTTTAAAAACACCTTACTAATATATATTATTGATTAAATATCACTGAGCTCACAGCCAACAGCACTGTATCCCCTGCCTGAATGAGACTTATCTAACACATGTGTTTTTCCGTAAGGCACATCACAGCCTCGTGTGCTTAGGAACACCAGACGGCACGTCAGCTCCATGCTTGAGGCCATACTAAACAGAAAGGTCATCAACAAAAATGGCGCAAAATCTAATGCTAAGTAGGCCCAAAAAAAGACACTTGTTTGCAGTGTGATAGCTGAAACAAGAAGCAGAGCATCATTCTGTCTTACTTTAGTCGGGAACATGCACATCAGATGACTAAAAGTTTTGAACTCTCATTATGTTTGCAAGAGACCACAGAAGTGCCCTGAACATTAATTTGGGGGTTGGAAATCACAAATAATAAGAATCCACTGTATTGAAATATGTATGTACATATACATATATGCGTGTATACTTATATATGCATGTGTGTATAGTCAAAAATTTGTTTTCAGAGTGTATAAAGAGCTTCTAGAAATTAATAACAAAATATTAACAAATCAATAAAAATGAACAAAAGACTGGAATAGACAATTCAGAAAAGAATATAAATGCACAAAAACACAAAAATTTACTCAACTTTGTTAGTCATAAAAGAAATGTAAATTTAAACTAAAGTGAAATAACATTACATGTTTACTAGCTTGGCTCAAATTAGAAGAATTAACAATACCAAATGTTGAAGAGGAAGCAGAGAAATTGAAAATATAATACATTGTTGGTGGGAGTATAAGTAGCATTTGGAAAACATTTTAGGCAGTTTCTTATAAAATTATATATACATCTCGCTTGTGATCCAGCAATTCCACCCTTAAGTGTTTATTCTCCCAAAAGGAAAATATATGTTCACAAAAAAAGATTTACGCAAGAAGTTTAATGCAGCTTAATTAATACTAGCAAAATACTAGAAACACCTCAAATGTCTCAGCAAAAGAATGGGTAAAAATGCTGTGTTTTATTCATAAAATGGAATACTATTCATGAATAAAAAGAAATAACTTTCTGATATTTACAACAATATGAATGACATTTATGTTACAAAAATAAAAATACAAATAGTGAAAGAAGCCAGACACAAGAGTTCATATACTATTATTTCATTGATATGAATTTTGAGAAAACAAAAAAATAATCTCTGAGGGTAAAAATCAGTATAACGGTTGCCTCTGGAGGTGAAGAATTGATTCTGTTTTCTAGGCTGATGGACATACTGTATATCTTTACTGAGGTATTGGTTTTATTGGTGTATATATTTGTCAAATCATCAAATTATACAATTAAGTTCTGTGCATTTTACTACGTATAATCATATCTCAATTATAAAAAAGAGAAAAGGAGAAATGAGAAGGAGGAGGAGGAGGGAAAGAACGGGGGGAGGGGAGAAAAGGCGGGGAGGGGGAGGGGAAGAAGACAGCAGCAGCTGCAGCAGCAACGCCTCCATATTCCTTGCAGGAAGCACGAGAGCGAAATGTGGTGGACTTGAGACTAATTTCTCTCCATCATTTTTTAAGTACTATGATCCTCAAAAGGTAAACACATAAAGGGAAAGAATTTAGATGGGGCATTAAGAAAACTTAAGCTGGACCTCACCCTCCCTAGGGGTCTTTACACACATGGACTCAGGCTGTTTGTGGGCCCTTTGAGTTTACATGAAGTTTGTGTGTGTCATTTCCTGCATAGACATTTTTCAGAAGATAAAGCAGCATCGGGGTTTTCAAAGAGCCATGGATCTAAACATAAGAAGCATCACTGTCTTAAAAGAAGTTGCTAACTATCGCTAATCGGCCTTTTGGCTAAGATCAAGTGTAGAAGTTGCTAACTGCCAGGATAGCTTACAGAGTGGCCACGTGAAATGTCTTTCCTGACAGATTTTTACAAATAAAGTAGTCTGTGTTTTAGAAAATATATTTAAATTAATGTTAAATTTCTTGAATGTAATATTGGTCTTGTGGTTATGTAGGAGAATGTCTTTATTCTTAGTGGGTGTATGTCCAAGTACTTATGGCGGTAGTTTCACATCTTTGATTTTCTTTAAAAAAGATTCAACCAAAAAATGTGTATGTGTGGATACATACATAGATAGCAGAAACAATACAGCAGATGTGACTAAATATTAAAAATTAGTGAGTCTAGCAGAAAAATATAGGAATATTAATTATATTATTTTTACAACTTGTGTGTCAGTTTGACAATTTTCAAGAATAAAATGTGGAAATAAAGAATAAGACATACCTCCCAATTTTTTAATCAGCTAGGCAGAAAGACCAAGTTTCACCAAAAATCCAAAAATTTAGGCTAGTCTCAGATTTCCACAACAATAGTTAAATTATGGTTAAATTTTAAAATTATGAAAACAAAACTTAAGAGGAAAAAATTTTAAACCAAGGATTTAAAATCCAGCCAAATATTTCTTTAAATATAAAGACAACTGGTAACATACTTCCAAAAAGCCCTTCCTGAAAAAAGGATACTAAAGGATGTACTTCATTCAACTAAGAGATGAAAGTAGAAACTACGGAAAGGGAGTAAATGTGATTATTTTACTGTAATTATTTAACTATTATCTTAATTCTGAAATAAATCAGAATATTATAATTACAGAATAAAATGTAAATGTTAACAGCCTGATGATGAAGAAATAGAAATGAGAATATCTGTAAAAGAATGGGAAGAAAATATGGACAGCATTTGTAAGTACACAGATTTTCTCATCTTTAATATTAATATAAGGGGTTTAAAGAGATAAATAAGAAAAGTAAGTTAAAAGTAAGATAAGTATATTTAAAAACACAAAAATAAACATTAAAAATAATTTCAACTAAAAATGAATAGCAGAAAAGTGGAAAAAGGGAGATAATTGGAATATACTAATTTTATCATTGTTCATGATATAACATGCTACATTCGCATATTTTAAAAAAATGAGTTAATCCAAGTAGGTACAGAGAAAGCATTTGAAGAATTTAACAATGATTCATAACTAAAACTTTAATTAACCAGAAATAAAAGGGAATGTTAAGCCTCATAAAGTGTACTTATTTAAAAAAAAGTAGTAAATCATATTAAATGGGAAAATATTGTAAGCAATCTCTTAAAATCAGGAATACAACAAAGATGGCTACTAACATCACTCCTAGTCTGCTTGTAGTGGAGGTTCTAGCCAGCACAAAGCCAAGGGAAAGAGGGAAGACAAAGCATAAGATTTGGAAGAGGGAATAAAAATGTAATTTTTATTTAGGAGAATTTAGCAAAATGGAAAGATAATAAGCCAGTATATAAAAGTCAATTCTGTTTCTGCAAATCAGCAACAACCAATTACAACCAATTAGAAAATGTGATTTGAAAGCTACTATTTATTATAGAAGATGTTAATATATTATATATTATTATATAGATTATATAGATATAATTATATATTATTATTATAGAAGGTATAGTTAAAAAATACCTAAGAATATATCTAACAAAAGATGTTCCAGATCCACACATAGAAGATTTAAAAACCTTACTGAAAGACATTAAAGAAGACGTAACCAAAAAGGAGATGGTCTGTAGTCACAGATAGGAATACCTAATATTGTAAAGATATCAATTTTTCCCAAAGTGATTCATAGATATAATGTAATTCTAACCAAAATTCCAGTATGCTCATCTTGAAACAGAACAATTTATTTCTAAAAATTACATCAAAGAGCAAATAACCAAAAATAGAGAAGAAAATTTTGAAGAAGAATGATCGACATGCTTGCATATGGGTAAGAACTGTCCAACCAGATCTAAAGAATTATTAAAAGCTACAATAATTAAGTTATTGGTAGTAGGATAAAAAATATGTAGAACAGAAGAAAAAGCCCCCAAAAGTGACTGACACAGTAACAAAATCAAAATATTATTTAAATTGATAAAACATGGAGTCTGCAACAAAGACCTGAGAGTTATCAATATCTATCTGCCAGATAACACAGTTTTAACATTAAAAAAACAGACAAATGGGTGCAAAACTATAGTTAGATAGATAGAATGGACAATATTTGATAGCACAACAAAGTGACTATATTCAATAATAAGTTAGGGTATACTTTAAAATGATTAAAAGAGTAAAATTAGACATTCCTAACACGAAGAAATGATAAATGCTTGGGGTGATGGGTACCCCAATGCCCTGATTTGATTAATACACGTTGTGTGTCTTATATCAAAATATCACATGTACTCTTTAAATATATACAACTATTATGTACCCATAATAATTTTTTTTAAACAGACAAACGCACAGAAAACAGGCAAAACATAAGTAGTGGGAGACCACATTCAATTCCATTAATTTTATTTTATGAGCTAGGTGAAAGCAAAGACATAAAGAACTTAAATAACATAATCATATAATTCTAATTACTATATACACATACTGAAAAGAGAATTCCCTTTTATTTTAAATATACATGATAAATATACCATAAAACCAAAAGTCAATTACAAATCCAGAAAACTAAATTCTACAACCCAGATGGAGAATTTTGGAATGGATAATTTTCTGGAAAAAGACAATTTAATATCACTAACTTCAGGATATATAGCAAAAATATAAACACACTCTTTTTCATACAAGAAATAATGGAAATTGTCAAAAGTTTCCTTGCCATCAAAAAGTGCCAGGTCCAGATGTGTTCATAGAGGAATTCTACAAGCTTTCCAGATAATTCTAATGTGATTTTAAACTGTTCCTACATATGACATAAAGAAGACCTTCCCAATTATTTTAAGGAAAAAAAAATTCTTAAATCTTGATACCTAAACTCATAAAAGACAATGCTGGAAAATAAATCTATAGATCAATCTTACTTACAAATATTTGTGAAGAAGTCCTAATAAAATATATTTAATCAACAGAATCTATGCTTACAATAAAAGAATATTGTATCTAATTGTTTATGCTGCTAAGGCAAGGGTGGTTTTCCATTAGGAATCAACTTGGTGGATGCTGATTGTGAAAACACTTTATAAAATTTAACATCTAAAAAAACATTAACATCCATTTTTTATTGTTTAAAATCTTAATAAGGTAAAATATGAATATATATTTACTTAAAATAAATATATGTATGATTAAACACATATACACACACAGTGCTTAATGAAGAATAGTAGATACATTTCTCTTAAAGTCAGAAACATGACTAGGATGTCTACTCCTACCACTATTATTTAACACTCTGGTAGGTACTAGCCAAAGCAATCAAAAAAGAAAACAAATAATATGTATAAAAACTGGAAAAGAATAAATAAAATAATCATTATATTTGTAGATGATATGATTGTATAACTGTAAAATATTTGACAATAACTTAAAAATGATTACAATTAATAAAAGAATTTAGAAGGTGTCACGGTACAAAATTAGTACATGAAAATTAACTTCTATCATATATAGAAACAACAATCAGAGGACCTAACAGAAGAAGGGATTCAGTATAATAGCATCATCAATAACAACAAATCTAGGAACGTGCTTAACAAGAATTGTACAGGATCTATATAAAACTATTCTGAAGCACAACTAAAAGAAAAAAGAACTGAACAAATGAAGAGAGCTAGCATGAATTTGTATAGGAGAAACTCAACCAAAGACATAAATTCTCTCTAAGGTAACATGAAAATCTAATGTGATACAAACAAATTACTTGGTGGATTTCTTGTAACTCCATAAACTCATTCAAAAGTTCACATGGAGAAATAAATGAGCAAAACTAGTATATAATGTATAATGAAACTATTATATATAATAGCAATAGCCAGGGGAATTATGAAAAAGAAAAGTATTGAGAAGAAACTAGCCTGACATGATTAGAGAGACAGATTAAGGAAAGGAAATAGCAATTTCAGGAATACAATCACATTCATATGAAAATTTAGCATATGGTAAAAGTTTGTGTTACATCCACACTGATGGTAAAAGGTCAATTAGGGCTGGGTGCGGTGGCCCACGCTTGTAGTCTCAGCTACTCCACAGGCAGAGGTGAGAGGATCTCTTGAGCCCCATAGTTTGAGGTTGCAGTGGGCTATGACCTTGTCTCTAGAAACAAATGAACAAACAAGCAAAAAAAGTAAATTAGTCAAGAAATGATCATGGGACAATGAGGCACTAGAAAAATTTTATGAATCCACACTTTACACCCTCAAAAATTCTAGGTGAAAAATACATCAAAATACTAGAAAAATATCATGAAAGATTTTTTGGTTTAGATTTTAATAATTTTAGGGTTGTGAAAGCCTGCCTATATGGCCCAAAAGCCAGAAACCATAAAAAAAAAAAACAAAAAACCAAACATTGATTAAGTCAACTCCATAAAAATAAACTCTAAAAGAAAAATATCGCAAACTTAAAAGATATAATCTGAGGAAAATGTTATTTCTAATATAACAATTCAGTTTCATATCAAGAAGAAAAAGCCTAGAAATCCAAAAGAAATATAAAATTAGAGTAACATTTTTCTCTCAAGAGATTGGCAATAACCAAAACGTTTGCTCACACGGCACTTTGGTAATGGTGTGGGGAACAGCATTCTCATACTCTGCTAGTAAGAGTGGAAACTGGTACAACTTCTGTACGTAGTAATTTGGTAATAGCTACTGAATTTTATACTTGAACGTAGTGAAAGGGCTGACAATCAATAACTACTGAATTTTAAAATGTCAATGACCTTTGACCCAGAAAATGTACCTCTGGAAATTTGCCCCTCAGATATACTGTATATGTATAAGGGTGTTCATTGAAGAATTACTTGTGATAGTAAAAGGTTGAAAATTACTTTAATATCCAATAACGGATTATTAAAACAGCCTTTGCATATTTATAAAATAGACCACTATTAACTACTTAAAAGAATGAGAAAGCTTTATGTATCTTGTAATAGAATAATTCAAGATAGACTGTTAAGTGAAAAAGCAAGTGCAAACCATTTGCATAAAGTAAAAAGAATACATTTGTAAATAGTTGCATAATAATTGAATATCTCTGAATGATATAAAATAAGTTGATAACCATGATT
>CAUYSK010017316.1:0-25587 GCA_963575035.1 Avahi laniger | reverse complement strand
TAGGCTAAATCAGAAAGAAATAGAATTCCTGAACAGACCAATATCAAGTACCAAAATTGAAACAACAATAAAACACCTTCCTAAAAAGAAAAGTCCCAGACCATATGGTTTCACACCCAAATTTTACCAGACCTAGAAAGAAGAACTAGTGCCTATCCTGCAGAAATTATTCCACAACATTGAGAAGGAAGGAATCCTTCCCAACACATTTTATGAAGGCAACATTACCCTGATACTAAAACCAAGAAAGGACACAACAAAAAAAGAAAATTACAGACCAATATCCCTTATGAATATAGATGCAAAAATTCTCAACAAAATCCTAGCAAACCAAATTCAGGTGCTTATCAAAAAAATAATCCATCACGACCAAGTGAGCTTCATTCCAGAGATGCAGGGATGGTTCAACATATGCAGATCTATAAATGTAATTCACCACACAAATGGAAACAAAAACAAAGACCATATGATCCTATCAATAGATGCAGAAAAAGCATTTGACAAAATTCAACACCCTTTTATGATAAGAACGCTTAACAAAATAGGCATAGATGGGACTTACCTAAAAATGATACAAGCCATATATGACAAACCCACAGCCAACATCATACTGAATGGGGAAAAATTGAAAGCATTCCCACTTAGAACTGGTACCAGACAAGTTTGCCCTCTATCACCTCTTCTATTCAACATATTGCTGGAAGTCCAGAGCAATCAGACAAGAGAAGAAAATCAAGGGCATCCAAATGGGGGCAGAAGAGGTCAAACTATCTCTCTTTGCTGAAAATATGATCTTGTATCTAGAAAACTCCAAAGATTCTGCCATGAGACTACTGGAATTGATAAATTCAGCAAAGTCTCAGGTTACAAAATCAATGTACAGAAATCAGTAGCATTCTTATACGTCAACAACTGTCAAACTGAGAACCAAATCAAAGACTCAATACCCTTCACAATAGCAACAAAGAAAATAAAGTACCTAGAAATATATTTAATTAAGGAGGTAAAAGACCTCCACAGGAAGAACTATGAAACACTGAGGAAGGAAATAACAGAGGACATAAACAGATGGAAAACCATACCATGCTAATGGGTTGGCAGAATCAACATTGTTAAAATGTCTATACTACCCAAAGTGATCTACAGATTCAATGCAATCGCTATTAAAATACCAACATCATTTTTCACAGATATAGAAAAAATAATTCTATGCTTCATATGGAACCAGAGAAGACCCCACATAGCAAAAGCAATCTTAAACAAAAAGGAATTTTAAGAATTTAAAAATCAATCAAAAAGAAAGCTTAATAGAAAATCATATCCATAAGTACATTAAATATTAATAGACTAAATATACCAACTAAAGGACAGAGATTGTAAGACTGGATATAAAAAAATCCAAATCTACCCATATGCTGTCTACAAGAAATACACCTTATATATAAAAACTCAGACAGATTGAAAGTAGCAAGATAGATTAAGCTATTATTTTCCAAGTGGTAAACATAAGAAAACTGGTGTGTCTAAATTATTATCAGACAAATAGACTTCATGGCAGAGTATTACTGAAAATAAACAGGTGCATATCATAGTAATAAAAGGTTAAATTCATAAGACATAACCATTATAAATGATTCTTAGAAAGTTAAACATACAATTATGGGCCAGCAATGCCATTCCTAGGTAATTAAGCAAGAGAATGAAAACATGTGTCCAACAAAAAGACTTACACAAGAATTTTCATAACAATTTAATTCACACTAGCTTAACTGGAAACAAACTAAACGTTTATCAAGAGGAAAATAGATGAATTTTATAAACATGCTGAGCAAAGAAGCCAGAGACAAAGGCGTACATGCTTTATGAGTCCTTTTATATGAAATTTAGAACAGGAAAAATTCATTTAATTTTGAAAAATTTTTCTTCTAGGACTGAAGGGTACAAGAAAACTTCCTGAGGTGGTAGAAATATTTGTTATCTTGGCAGAGAGGCAGATTACATGAGTGTATGCATTTGTTAAAACTCATCAAATTGTACACCAAAAACAGAAAATTGTAAATGAATATAAAGATGTATAAAATGTAGTGTCTGTCCTCAAAACAAAACAAAGGAAGAATTTCCTTAAGAAAATAAAAGAAAGACAAAAGAGCATAGTAACTTTATGAGAAACAAAATCTACCAAGCAGTGCAGAACATCTGTGCTTTCTCTTGCTTGCAGTTGGCAACCAATGACATAGAAGCATCATATGGCAGCATCTGAATATACACATATGATGTAGTTTATTGGATTTGATAAAAAAAATCACTGGAAAAAAATGGTAACCACTAAAGGAACAAAAATATAATCTATAACTTCCAATTCAAAAGAGGACAAAAAAATATCCTAAACTTTGTACTATTCCACAGAAGGTGGAAAGAAGAAAAAAAGAAGCAAAGGAAAAAGTAGTAAACGAAATACAAAATAAGATGATAGAAATTATTCCAAGTGTGTCAGTAATAACAATAAATGTAAGCTAATTAACTCAACAATTAAAATACAGAGATTAACAAATTACATTAAAAATTTTATTTTTACTTTATTGTGGTGAAAACACAACATGAGATCTACCCTCTTAACAAATTTTTGAGTTTACAATACAGTATTTTTAACTATATGCATCAATTTATTTCTGAGCTCTCTATTCTCTTCCATTGGTCTTTATGTCTGTCTTTATACCAGTACCATACTGTTTTAATTACTGTAGCTTTGCAATATATTTTTGATATCAGGAAATGTGATACCTCCAGCTTTGTTCTTTCTCAAGATTGATTTGACTATTTGAGGTCCTTTGTGGTTCCATATGAATTTTAGAAGTGTTTCTTCAATTGCACTTGCACCCTATGAATATATAAAAATAAAATTTTTTGAAGTTTTATAGATCTGTCAAAAATTATCATTGGAATTTCGATAGGGATTTTATCGAATCTGTAGATTACATTAGGTAGTATAGACATTTTAACAATCCATTTCTTCAAATCCATGAACATGGGTGTCTTTCCATTTATTTGTGTCTTCTTTAGTTTACTTCATCAATGTTTTATAGTTTTCAGTGTACAAATATTTCATCTCCTTAGTTAAGTTTATTCCTAAGTATTATAATCTTTTTGATATTACTGTAAATGGGATTGATATCCTAATTTCCTTTTTAGATAGTTCATTGTTAGTATAAAATCCAGGAAAACACAGCTTATAAGAAACATGCCTAAACCAACTACCTTCCCCTAAGAACAGTCTGAGATAAAGAAGTGAAAAAAAGAGTGCCTTGCAAATATTAATCAAAAGAAAGCCTCTATACCAACATGAATAGCATAAAAAATAGAATTGAAGCAATAAGTGTTTAATAAGCTTTAAGAGTAATATTATGTAACAATAAAAAGAAAAGCCTCCCAATAATAGTAATAGCTAATATTTAGTCAGGGGAAAATGTCATGATGTTTGCAACTTACATTCAATGGTTCCCTAAAAAAAAGTTGATGGAGAAAAAAATGTGGCAACTGTTAACAACTTGTGAATCTAGATAAGCGGTCTAGGTGTGTTCATTTTACTATTCCTTCAATTCATTGTATAACTAATTTAATTTTTCTGTAGTTTGGAAATTTTTCAAAATAAACTTTTACAAAGGCAAAAGTTGGGAAAAACTCACTATTGAATAACTCAATAGGATAAAAAGGAAATCAAAAGAACTTATAAGATATTTAGAATAAAAAATAAAAGGATTACAGATAAAACCTATAGAAAACAATTAAAGCAGTATTTATAGGGAAAGTCATAGCTTGAAATGAATTTGTTAAAACTAGAAAGATTTAAAATAAATAAATAAATCCTTACACTCAAAAAGCTAGAAAATTGCATAACAGAGTAAAAGCCAAAGAAAATAAAGTGAAACAAATAATTAAGATACAAATTAAGAGCAAATATTGATGAAACAGAAAACAACCAGGAGAGATTCAACAAAACCAAGGGCTTGTACTTTGAAAAACTAAGGCATATAACGCTTAGAAAGACTGAAAGAAAAAAAAAGAAAATATTCAAATAAACAATATTAACAAAAAAAGACATAAAAACAGGCACAGTAGGTATTTTAAAAATCATAAGAGAATGATACAAATAAATGTAGCTATGAAGATTAAAAACTTAGATAAAATATGTATTTTTTTGAAAAATATGAATTACCAAAATTAATTTAAGAAGCAATTACCAAAATCAACCTAACAAGCAGTATGAACAGAAAATCTGTGTAAATGGAAACCTATTAGAAAAATTGAGTCAATAATTTAAAGTGCAGCATACCCACTCCAAAAGCACCAAATGTTATGGGAAGTTTTAGGAGGCTTTAAAGGGAGCAGATAATTCTTATATTTTAAATTTGTTTCAGAGAATAGAAAAGGAAAGCTTCACCCTCAATTTGTCCTTTAACTCATGTACTAGTATAAATTTGTATATAAAGTCCCAGCAATAAAAACACTGGATCAAGGGTATGTGCAGTTGTAATTTTGATCATATCACCATAAATATTGTATCAATCTATCCTTCCACCAACAGTGTATGAATAGAATGTATGTTTCCACGTATTCTTACCAATAATGTTTTCAAATTTTTAAATCTTTGCTAATCCAAGTGATAAAAAATGGTATTCCATTGTAGTTTTAATTTGTATGTCTCTTATCATTAATAAAATTTATAATAATGTTTATCTTTGCATTTGTTTAAAAGCTATATGTTATTCCTTTATGCATAGTTTATATTCTTTGCCCATTTTTATGTATTTGTTTTCTTATTGTCATATAGGGACACTTTACATGAGATACATTTCAAATTTTCCTCCTTTAAGATTTGTATTTAGATTTTGTTCATGGTTTTTGACATGGAGAATTCAAAAATGTTTATATGATTGTATTTTACAGTCTTTGCTAAACTGGCTTCTGTGTTTTTGTCACGTATACAAAGATCTTCCCCAGTTTAAGATTATATTTTAATCCTCCAGTCTTTTGATTACTGTGCTGTGTGGATTGAGGCAGGCATCCATCTTTATTTTTTCCCCACAGACCTGAAAGGCCACCAGCAAAGGATGCTTGTGGTCACAGCCACAGATGATGAGGTGTTACAAAGAGCCCGGGCCCAGCGGTAAGGAGAAATGGGGACGTCTTCCTTAAAAGGCCAGACCTGAGCTGAGTCTTGAAGAATATGTAGGAGTTACCCACAAAAATAAGGGCTGGGGAATTTAAAGTAATTCAGTAGCAGCTAAAGGTTAGAGTTTGAGGGAGGGAATGGCAAGAGACAAGTCTCAAGAGATAAGCAGGGTGGACCTTATGCCCTGCTTAGAAATTTGAACTTTATTTTGTAAATGAAGGGGTGCCACTGAAGGATTTTTTTTAAAGGGACAGAAGGTAACATGCTCAGATTTGCATGTTAGAATGATTATTCTGGCCCCAGGCTTACATGTGGGGCAGCTCCTTCTCTGTGAGTTTTAGCATCGTGCTCTAGGGAGAACAAGAAATCTTGGGGTGTTAAAAAAATGATGACCTTCCAGCAGGAGGGTCTCTCCTCTAAGAAATGGTAACTGAGCCAGATGTAATCCCAGCTACTTGGGAGGCTGAGGCAGGAGAATCACTTGAGCCCAGGAGTTTGAGACCAGCCTGGGCAACATAGCAAGACCCCATTAAAAATGGAAAGAAGGAAAGAAAGGAGGAAGGGAGGGAGGGAGGAAAAGAAAGATTATCCTGGCGGCAATGTAGATAATGGATTGGAATAGAGCAAACCTAAAGCCAGTAGAGCCCTTTTAAGTAAAAGCTAGTTCCCTGTGAAACTCACCTGCCTCACATCTTTTAGCTAATAAGTGGTTTGACTGGTCCTGAAACTAAGTAATCTACTTTTAATTAGTTCTCCATAGTTTGGACAAAAACAGCAGACGATGTTCCAGAAAAGGAGAAAAGCTGTCAGTGAGTGATTTTAAGTATGACTCTAGTGTACTTGACTCTAGTGTAAGCTCATCTGAAACCTGAGTGTACAGCAATTGCTAAGTCAGTTCAACTGTAGGATCTCATAGCTGGAAGGAGGCCCAGAGATCTCTCTCCCACCCAGGGCAGGAATCCCTTCCAAAACACACCCAACAGATGGCCCTTTTGAACATTCTTCACCTTCAAAGGGGAGTTTACAGGCCTCTTGTTCCTCTGTTGGTCAGATCTAAACATAGAAAGTTCTTTCTCATGTTGAGCCAAATTCTTCTCCCTGTAACTTTTACCCATCAATCAACAATGTCTTCTCCTGAGTCTTCTTTCCTCAAGAAGAAAACCATTAACCGTAGAGACAGTAGGCATTAGGAAATGCTGTCATAGGGCCACGATAAAAATTATAATGTTTAAAGTACGCCAGTGGTTGCACAGCAGTGTGAAGGTACTTACCGCCACTGAACACTTAAAAATGGTTATAATGGTAAATTTTATACATATGTTGCCACAATTAAAAATTTAAAAATACTTTAAAAATATGCCAGCAATAATACACTGACCAGTCAAAATAACATGGCATGATGTTTTGAACTTTAAATGTTTGAGGCTCTTCAGAATGACATGGAGTTTTTATTTCACCTCCTCCAAACTCATCCTTGTTTCCGCCTCATAAGGTAACATTTTCCACCTCATAGTTCACTCTCATCCTTCTGTCGTTCAGCCAGGGTCTCAGTTGATCTTTGAAAGGCACGTTCTTTTCCCTTTGGCTCCCTCTAAATCTTGATGGTTCATTGGATCCTCTGAATTTGCTTTTTTTTAAAAAAAAAAAATCCTAATTAGAATCATTAGCTCAGTTATTTCAGGGCAAAAATTATGGTATTTTGAACCTAATAGTCCCATGTTGCTGTAACACAGTTCTGCAGGAGGAAAGATTTAAAAAATATTTTCATTCCAAAATCTTAAGAACTTAATCTTTGTAGGAGGAACTTAGAGGTAAATCTGAGAGAACACTCATAGCACCAAGGAATCAATGATAATAGTGAAGTTTTTAACTGGCTCATCTTGTCACTCCACTAACAACTTACCTGGTTGTAAGACCAGCTTCTTTTATGTGACTTTTAAATTTTTGGTTAACTATAAAATTTTCTTGCCAAAGCGTTAACCTGAGTTTTTCTCTGGGGACAAAATCAGTGGTGACATCTGCTCATCAAACAGAGCAACCTTGATGTGCCGCTGCTCCTCCCGGCAGTTGGGACCTGAGTCTGGGGGTGGCTTTGTGCCTGGCCATTCTCAGCCTCATTAGTTCTGTGGCAGCTGCTGTAGCCACAGCCTCAGGGATGCTGGTTTGTCATTTATAGCGACAGATAATTTGACTGGAATGGGATCAACTAGCAGACATCTAACATGGAAACTGATCCTGATTTGGCAGAGTATGTCTAAAATTTAAAACTTTACACGCAGAAATGTAACAATCTGTTCAATGTTGAATGAAATTTCCTATGAAAAATACCAATTATTTTATTTGACATAATAATTTGCTTATTCTTTTTTCAGTTTTCTTTCCCTTTTTAAAACTGATATATGTACCTAGGAGATATGAATGTGATTTTCTGTAAAGATTTACATTTCCAAAATGTTTATAATATTCTTATCCTCGATTCTTTCTGAAACCATAGTTTTAGGATATACCATAAGATATATTCTTGTATATCTTCCCTGTAAGATCTTTGTAAGTGGTATGTTTTTAAAATATTGTTTGAAAATGACTTTTAGCTTCTGATAATGGTAGAGCAGCTTGGTTGGACTAATCCTTTTATAAACAATAGTTATAAAACCTGGACAAAATGTTAGAAAAAAAAAGAGCAATTTGAATACACTGAAGACCTAGCAAAAGCAAGCAAAATGGAGAGAGGTTCACCCTTAAACGCAGAATGTATGCCTTGTGAGGTTTGCAAGTTTGCAGCTTCTCTGAGTGCACTCACTAATCCACTGTCTTTAGTTGTCAGGGGATCGGGCTGGCAGACTGGGCAGAAATACGGGGAAAACCCTGGAAGGGAATTATCACTGCAGATGGCATGAGATCCAAAATCCATCTAAAAAATCCACCCAACTTGTGGACTGATAGACAGAAATAAAAAAAGAAAGAAAGAAAGAAATAAGAAAGGAAAGAAGAAAGGAAGGAAGAGAGAAGAGAAGAGACGCAAGAAGAGAAGAGAAGAGGGGGATAAAAGAAAAAGCAGCATCTGGAAGCTGAACAGAGCAGAGAGTTCACCTGCTGCTGACTGCAGGGAGACAGAGTTTGAGTCTAGCCAAGTCAAAAAGATTAATCTTTAAAGGAACATAATGGAATCCAGAGTGTCTACATTGTAGCTTTATTATAACCAATTAAAAATCACAGAGCATGGAAAGTAACAGGAAAATGTGACCCATACTCCAGGGAAAATAGGAATTCAGAGATGACCTAGATGTTTTTGCAATATATAGACAAGACTTTAAGGCAAGTATTATACATATCTTCAAGGACTTAGGAAAAATTCGATCATAGCAAATAAACCTAATGCAGAAATAGGACTATTAAAACAGGAGTAAAGGCCAGGAGCAGTGGCTCACACCTGTAATCCCAGCACTTTGGGAGGCCAAGGCTGGGGGATCACTTGAGTCCAGGAGTTCAAGTTTACAGTGAGCTATGATTATGCCACTGCACCCCAGCATAGGCAACAGAGCAAGACCCTGTCTCTAAATATATATATATATAATCATATGGAAATTTTAGACCTAAAACGTACAATAAGTGAAATGAAAAATTCATTGGATGCTCTTAACAGCATTTTTGAGGCAGCTGCAGAAAGAGTGAATTTGAAGATAGATCAATATAGATTACTCAGTCTGCAGGAGACAGACAAAAGTCCTAATCACTTGGGAATTAATCAAAACATTTATTTTAAAAATTCATGATTTATTTCACAAAGGAAATCAGAAAATATTTTGAATGCAATTATAACTAAAACACAGGATATCAAAGCTTGTGTGATACAGATAAATGAGTGCTCAGAGGACATTTTGCACTTTTAGGTGCTTATATTAGAAATGAAGAAAAACTTAAAATCGGCCATCTGTTCATCAGTTGATGACGGGATACGTAAAATGTGATATATTCGTACAATGGAATATTATTCAACAATAAAAAGAAATGAAGCGTTGACACATGCTACAGCATGGAAAAAGCTTGAAAACATTATGCTAAATGAAAGAAGTCAGACACAAAAGACCACATATTGAGATTCCATTTGTAGAAAATGTCCAGAATAAGCAAATCTATAGAGACAGAAATTGGACTAGTGGTTGTTTAGAGGTGGGAAGAGTAAGGAGTGGAATGAATGAAAAAGGGTATAGGGTTTCTTTTGGGGTGATGAAAATGTTCTCAAATTTATTTGATGCTGGTTGCACAATGCTCTGAATATACTTAAAACCATTGAATTGTACACTGTAAATGGACGAATTGTATGGCATGTGAATTATATCTCAATAATGCTGTTACTTCCCCCTAAAAAAATATAAATTTTCAACATAAAGAAACTAGAAAGTAGGCAAATTAAACCCAAAGTAAGTAAAGATTAGGAAATAAAGAAGATAAGAGCACAAGTCAATGAACTAGACGATGAAAAATAAGAGAATATATGGGCATGGTGGCACACGCCTGTAGTCCCAACTACTTGGGAGGCTGAGGCAGGAGGATCGCTGAGCCCAGGAGTTTGAGGCTGCAGTGAGCTATGATCACACTCTGTACTCCAACCTGAGTGACAGAGTGAGACCTTGTCTCAAAAAAAAAAAAAAGAATTATAACCCAAAAGTTGGTTCTTTGAAATGGTAAACACCTAGCAAGATTAATAAAGAAAAAAGAGAAAATAAAAATTACCAATATCAGGAATGATATAAAAGATATCAGTTCAAGTCCTACAGGCGTTGCAATGGTTGCATGACTGCGTATATATATCAAAACTCATTAAACTGCACACCTAAAATCTGTGACTTTGATTATATGCAAATTATAGCACTATAAAGCTATACAGGAATCAACTAGTGTAAACCACTTGATTAATAGAATAAAGAAGAGAAATCAGATGGTTATATCAGTTAATTCCTATTCTCCAGGCTTCAAGATAGAGGACTCTCTATCTACGGTTTCATTCGTTTCTTTCTTTCTGGTCTAAGTGTCCGACTCAATCACAGATTGGTAAGAAGGTCCCTATGTGTCTCCGTGACATGACAGTGTTCATCTTTCAAAGGCCAAGTTATCATCTCTCATCAAGGTATTGCTTGATCTGTAATGACCACTTCAGCCCTGCCTTTGCCCAATTTCTTAGTCACTTAATGAGGGCCAGGTGAAACTCAAAATTTTCTTGTTCTGGCCTTTTCTATCTTAGCAGGATTCTAAGATCTAGTCAATGACTAGCAGCTACTACAGCTTGTTGACCTTGTTGCAACAAAATCTATACTATGAGCACAGGTCATTCCATTCAGGGGTTTCTTTTCCCTCCTGCAGTGGTTATGTGTTATAACAAAATGAAGGTCAGAACCCGATTGCGTGACTGGGTGTGTATCCAGGGAGGATCAACTAGACATAGACTGGGACCGTGGGCACCTCGCCTCGGGTCCATGATAAAGAACAAGAAAAGGCTGAGATTTTCTTTGAAACCACAACCAGAAGACACAGTTAGTTCTTACCTAACAAAGGGAAGGAAGGTAAAAATCAATTTCCTTTACTCCTGTGTTACCCACACTGCTGAAAACCACAACAGGAAGGCTTCTTTATGATTCTTGAACGTTCTATGAGTAGATAATACTGTTTTGTGGCTCTGCAGTGCCCTAAACTTATTCTGAGCAATATGCCCCACTACCAAATTCTGTTGTTGGCAAAGTTAGGGCTTCTGGGCAGAATCTTGAGGTAGGGTAGAGAAATTTTTCCATGTTTAAGAGAATGGACTTGGTGTCAGCCAAACCTATGTTCTAGTCTCAGTTTGGCCGATAATTATGCATGTGGCCTTGGGCAAGCTATCCAACCTTCAGTTTCTCCATCTCAAGGATGGGCATAATAATATTGCCTACTTCCTAGGGTAGCCAGGAGAATTACCTTAAATAATTATTGTCAAGGGCATTTCACAGATTCCAACAAAGAGTGAAAGAACTTCTAATACTATTTATTTCTTCCTGTCAACATATATTTTCTGCTAGGGAAAATTGGCACTCTGGTAAGTTGCTGGTGGGAATATAAATTGGTACAGCCTTTTTGGAGGGTAATTTGATTGTGTCTGCTAAATTTTTTAAATCTCATGGACTTCGACCCTGCAGTTCCACTTTTAGGGTCTGTATTAAAGTATTCATGTGTGTACATTTAAGTCTGAAAAGCTTGAATTTGGTACACTGATCAGCCTTGTCAAACACACCTGTGGACGCCATTTTCCCCGTGTCCTGCCCCGTGTCGGTGTGAGCTGACAGAGCGCCAGCTCTATTAGAGCGTCATTAGCAGGCTCCTCACGCTTCCCAGAGAGTCAGTCATAGTTCCCGGCTATTTTAGAAATGGATGTTACATAAGCCTTAGAGTTGCAGATTTTAGAATAAAAAATATCTTAGAAATGACATAGTTTAACTAGCTCCTCTTATAGATGAGAACATTGCAGACCCACCAAGGTATGATAACAACCCCCGGTCACCCACCCAGAAGACGGTGGACCCCAAGTACAAATTGGTGCTGAAGACGAGTTTATATTCTCCTAACCCAACTGTGTCCTTTCTATGTCCCCAGACATCATTCTTCCTTATTTTCAGTATGGCAGGCATAGCTAGTTGTTTACCCAATATCAAGTCTCCATTTTTTCCTTCGTAAGGGTTGGAAATATTAGCCTACCCAGACTCTCCCGCAGCCGGTGGAATTCTCTGGGTTGGGGCTTTCAGGGGAGCTATTGTTTTCCTGATTTGGAAAGAGAAGGATATGGCTGGCAGGCCGTTCTCTACCCTTCTCTGTGCTTTCCTCTTGAAATTGGGACATGATATGTGGAGTGTCAGCAGCCATACTGTCCCCATGATGACAAAGCCACACACATAGGATGGCAGGGAAGGAATATGGGCATCCAGGACAGTGATGACATTGCACCAACCTTGGACGAGCTACCTCTTGTCCCTTTGTGTTATGTCCGGAAGCAAAGCTCCCTTTGGTTAAGCCACTGTGATCCTGTTTTCACTTTCCC
Source organism: Avahi laniger (assembly GCA_963575035.1). NCBI lineage: Eukaryota > Metazoa > Chordata > Mammalia > Primates > Indriidae > Avahi > Avahi laniger. The sequence continues at coordinate 13,354 of CAUYSK010017316.1, read as the reverse complement.
TTTGTTTCCCAGGGAGGACAGAGGCTGTGGGGCACAAACTCTGCCGTATCTGAGTTCCTGTGGCCTTACTTACCCCTGTCTCAGAGGAAGAAGGCACCGTCCTTTTCCCCCAATGTAGTCATTTCTGTTTGTTTCTTTCCATTTCCTTCCTTTACTTAAGGTTCCTTGTCTCTGCGAACCCCACTCCTCACTCTAAAAACATGTTTGAATTTTGCCTTCGATTTTCATCCCCTTATAAAATACCATTCTTTTGCTTCACTTCACATCCAAAAGTCGTAGGAGAAGAGATGCCAGAAGGCTGCCCTCTCTACTGTGGGAAATGAATTAGGAATGCCCTGATCCCATGGCCACTTTCGCTACTCGATCTGTCTGAACTTTTATAGCTTTCACGTTGCTGACCAGCCTTGCCCCTCTGAACTCTGACCCTCTTGACTTTGTGACATCATTGTATCCTACCTTTCTGACCCAAGTTCCAGCTGAGGCTCCTTCTCTGGCTCCTCTCTCTCTCTTTTTTATTTCCTAAGAAAGAGTCTCACTCTGTCACCCCAGCTAGAGTGCAGTGGTGTCATCATAGCTCACTGCAACCTCCAATTCCTGGGCTCAAGCGATCCTCCTGCCTCAGCCTCCCAAGTGGCTGGGATACAGGCATGCACCACCACACCCGGCTAATTTTTCTATTTTTTGTAAAGATGGGGTATCACTATGTTACCCAGGCTGGTCTCGAACTCCTGACCTCAAGAGATCCTCCTGTCTTGGCCTCCCAAAGTGCTGAGATTATACGTGTGAGCCACTGTGCCTGGCCTCTGGTGCCTCTTTACCTGTTTGCCCTTAGGTGTTGGAGTCCTCAGATGTCCTCCTCATCTTCTCATTTTATGCCTCTTTGGGGGAAGCTTCTTTCATTCCTGTGGCTTCAGATACCAGTATTTGCTAATTTTCTCTAAAACTATTTATCTCCTAGGATTTTTTTGCCCTGAATTTCAGATTAATATTTTTTAATCTCCTTCTGCATACTCTCCAACTTCAAATTCAACATGTCCAAAGCCAACACAAACCATGGGGCTTATAAGAAAAATGGACGTAACACTCAAAAACTTCATCGGTGACACTAAGACAGAAAGCTTCACCTTTCTGTGTGGATGGGCGTGGCTCATGACACCCACGGTGAACTGAGGTAGCTGGTAGATGCCTGAGGTAGGTGCACACGTGTGTGTTTTATGTATTCTTAGGCTGGGTGCAGTTTTCTACATTCACCTAGTATTTCCTGAGGGATGAATGTGGACATAAGTAATCCTTAAGTTCACATCATGATCAAATTTTCTCCTAGTATATCAGTGGGATTGGAACTAATTTGTATTTTCAAAACAAGGATTATAGTTGAATTGACTGTACCTTGGAAAACTCTATCTTTTCACCCACGACAGGCACTTGGCCACTAATTCTCATGAATTTTGCTCCAATATACGTATTTCCTCTGCTCCATCCCTGCCATTGCTGCTCCAGTCCGGATGCTCATTACCTCCCTTCCATACTATTACACCAGCCCCTCCATATCTTCCCACTACTGTGCCTCGTCTTGCCCATTGATCAGGGCCTTGGGAACTGCCACACCCGTAGTCATAGCGCTGGACCAATACCAGTCCGTGAGGCCTTCTGTTATTTGATCAGACTATAAGCCATGATTCCTGAGTCATTTGCTCATTGTAAGATAGGGGATTTGCCTTCTAATAGGGTTGTCGTGAGGATTAAAGGCGGGAATCTGTGGAAATCATCTGCATGGATTCTAGCACAGAGTAGACATTCAGTAAATGGTTACTCTTGTTCCTCTTTCCCATTTCTCAACTTAAAAATATAATTTAAGGCTGGGCACTGTGGCTCACTCCTGTAATCCTAGCACTCTGGGAGTCTGAGGCGGGAGGACTGCTTGAGGCCAGGAGTTTGAGATCAGCTAGAGCAAGAGTGAGACACCATCTCTACAAAAAAGTAGAAAAATTAGCCAGGTATGGTGGTGCACGCCTGTAGTCCCTGTTGGGAGGCTGAAACAGGAGGATCACTTGAACTCAGGAGTTTGAGGTTGCAGTGAGCTATGACGACGCCACTGCACTCTAACCTGGGTGACAGAGCAAAACCCTGTCTCAAAAAAAAAAAAACAATTTTAAATATGCACAGTGACTCTACATTTCCTGTAGGAGTAGCCAAATCATTTGAGAAGGGCTTATAAGATCCTCTCCATCTGGATCTGGTCTGGTTTTCAGCCTGTTTTTCATCCCCAGCTCAGCCCCTAACTCACTTTGTTTTTGACACTTTCCACTATTTCCTCCCTCCCGTCCCCAAGGGGGTGGTGAAACCTTTGGTGCTCCCTCTGAACTCCCACCATGCAGTGGACTTGCACTCTCGTATAGCATCTCCCCAACCCTATGTAGTAGACACTGTTACCCATCTGCCTCATCTCATTTTCCTTTACTAACAGAACTCACTTTTTTTCAGCTGTTCACTCCTCCCCCACGAGTCCGAGGGATGGTGACACCATTCCCAACGCTAGCAGCAGATCCTGACTAGTCTGAACCAATCGAAGTTATCTCCTTTCCCTTCCCAGTGATACCTTTTGGAATGGACACATGACCCAATTCTGGGCAATATGTCTGCTGGGGAACTTCTGAGAAAAGTTTCCTTTCTTCTAAGAAAGAGCTATAGGAAGAAATGGTTCTATTTCTTCCTTTGAATGTTGTGATGTCTGATGTGATGGCTACAACTGCTGCAGCCGTCTTACCTCTAGCCTGGATTGGCTGCCAACACACACAGAGCAGGGCAAATCCAAGAGATTGCAGAGAAGAGGAGCTGGAACTTTATGTAATGCACGTGACTCCTGCCTCACCTCCAAACCGTTTTATATTTGAAATAATAAATAGCTTGTTGTTCAAGCCACCTCAAGTTAGGTGTTTTGTCACCTGCAGTGGAAAATTGACATTAGATTTATTTATGAGTCTCATTCCCTGGTGATGTTGAGAACCCCAAAGGACTTCGATTTTATATTCCTAGTACTAGGAAGTGCATGGCACATACTGAATGCTCAGCAAACTTGTTGAATGGGTAGATGGATGAACAGATGGATGGATGGATGGATGGATGAACATCCTGGCATTCTGTCTATTGCGCTTTCTGATACCTTTCTCCTCGAATATCCTGCTAACCATTCAATCTTAGCATTAGATAAGAGATCAAGGGAAGGCAGAGTGTCTAGGCAAGAAGTCCAGAAAACCACAGAACAGAAAAGCAGCCAAGAATGTTATCCTGGGAGTGCCTCAGGGTAGCAAGGGGAAGAACTTGAGCCTTTCCTGGGGCCTTTGTTGTGGGGTGGCGAGTGGGGGATGTTTATATTGGCCACCCACCCTCCTCCTTCAGCCTCAACTTCCCCTTTCACCAGAGCTTTAAAAACCCAAAGACCTAACACCAACACTTCAAGCACATTTGTATATTTCACAGGTGGAGGAAGGGGGTGGAAATCCACTAAACCAATGAGATCTGGGATATAGCTTTTGGATGAGCTAGCCAGATATGAGGAGAGAATGTAATCACAGTATCTACTGCTATGGTTTGAATGTGTCCCCTCCGAAATTCAGGTATGACCAATGTGATAGTATGAAGAGGTGGGGCCTTTAAGAGGTGATTAGGAAATGAGGGCTCCTCCCATGTGAATGGGATTAAGATCCTTATAACAGGGGCTTCAAGTAGCATTCAGCTAGTTTGCCCGTCCGCCTTCTACCATATGAGGATGTGACATGGTGTTCCTCCCCTCCAAAAGATACAGCCTGTATCAGACAACTGGACCTGCCAGTCCCTTGATCTTGGGCTTCTTGGCCTCCAGAACTGTGAGAAATTAACTTCTATTGATTGTCAATTACCAAGTCTCAAGTATTCTGTTACAGCAACACAAAATGGACTAAACACTTACTTCCACAGTGTCATTGCTACACGCTAGGCATCCTCCCAGTTTGCTTGTGTCATCTCACTTGGTCCTCACCACCATCCATTGAGAAAGGAACTATGATTTCCCCCACTTAACAGGTGGGGAAATTAGAGTTTTGAGCTTATGTAACTTATCCAAAGCCAGTAAGTGGTGGACCTAACTCCAGAGCACAGCTATCTACTAATCAGAGAAACGAATGCAGAGCTTCCCCCCAACTGTCTTCCTGGGTGATTTATAAAGAAAAGAAGTTTATTTAGCTCACAGCTCTGGAGGCTGGGCAGTCCGAGAGCATGGTGCCAGCATGTGATGAGGACCTTCTTGCTGCATCGTAACATGGCAGAGGGTGTCACGTGATAAAAGGTAAGAGCAAGAAAGCCAGAGAGAGCTTGCTTTTCTAACAAAGCTACTCCCATTATACTGACACTAATCCGTTATCCATTCATGTAGGCAAAGAAATTAAATTTGCAATGCATGAACCTTTGGGGGACACATTTAAACAATAGCAAATATCAATTGGTTAGAAGTCCATTTTGCTTTGTTTTTGAACTAGAATTTATTGAGTGGCTACTAATGTGTTTGATACTTTATATGCCTACTTCATTTATTCTTGGGACCTAGGTGTTATCTGCTGAGAACATGGTGATCAGAGAGGTTTAGAAACCACACCAGTATCACCCAGCTAGTGACAGAGCTCTAATATGAACCCTGGTCCACTTAAATCCAACCCTGTGACACTTAAGCGGTGTCACACAGCTGCTTCCATTCTCAACTCTGGCAAGAACCTAAAGACGATAAGCTATACGTAGGAAGATACCTGTGCATATAATCCAAGTAGCAAGGTCAGCATTTTGTAACAAAACTGGATGACTTACATTCCCAACCAACTGAAAGGTTAACCAACCAGTCACTAAATGGCCTGAAACCAGGGTCAAATTTTCCCTGCAGACAGTGGTGTGATGTAAACCAGTTCTCTGGTTTTGAGTATCTTCTCTACTACTCATCCCTTAAGTCTGAGCTTAAAGCCACTTTCTCGGGAAACCTTCCCTGGATCCTCAGACTAGATCAGATCCTCCTGTTTCAGATTTCCAAAACATCTGCGCTTCTGTTTCTAATTACCCATTACCTGCCTTCCCCACTAGGCTGCAGCTTTCTCACTACTGATCGTGAGAGATGGCATCTCCATACAGCAGCCAGAGTGGTCCTTCTAAAAGGTAAGTCAATTCTTATCACTCCTCTGTTCGAAACTTTGAAAGTCTGTACCGGGCCTATACAGCCCTGACAAAGTCTGATCTCAAAATAGTTCTCTATTCTACCACTCTTCTCTTCTCTTGCTCTGCTGTAGCCACACTGGCTTCCTTGCTTTTCCTTCAATATGACAAACATAATCCTGCCTCAGGACTTTTGCACATGCTGTTTTCTTTGCTGGTAAACCACAAGCCTCACTCTCTTACTTTCTTCAGGTCTCTGTTTAAATGTTACCTTTTCAGAAAGGCCTTCACTGACCACCTTATCTCACCAAACTCCGATTCCATCAGTATTTCTCCTCTTTTTCCCCCTTTATTTTCCTTCAAAGTTCTCATTACCACACAGCAAACTATATATTCCTTGGTTCATTGGTTTAGCGCCTGTCTCTCCCACTCTAGCAGGTGTGCCCTCTGAGACCAGGAACTTCATCTATTTCGATTGCTGTTATCCCCCTACCCCCAGAACAGTACCTGACTTAAAAGTACTTGCTTCCTAAGAATGTATTCAATTCCTGGGAAGATTTGTGGAAGAATCTTGAAATGGTTCTGGTACATCGCTTCTTATTTTTAGAGCCATTGCCCCTGGGTGATACATTTTACTTGTATTTTCTGGCAATATCTTTCTAGCATTGGTCATTCTACTTTCTCACTAATTCACCTTTTTGAGGCGAAAATAGTCCCCTGGGCTGCAGTTCTAGCATTTATAATGTACAGTTCGCAACAGCTTTTGAGAAGAGGAAATGGAAGGGTTTGAGGAGCCTGTAAAATGTGCCTGTGTTTTGTCTCACACTGAGGAAACACAAAGGTATTTTAATACCAAAGGTCAGAGGCGCCCGTTCTTTTATCTTCTTTCCAGAAGAAATTATTTTTAGTTTCAAGAACATACCCGGGTAATTTCCATTGATAAACAAATGGAATTTGAAAGCGAGTGCATTAACATACCCATATTTGCTCAGTACAAGCCAATATAAAGGAAGTTTTTCTTTGTTCTTTCTTGTCTTAAGTAAAGGATAGTATTGGGGGCCGAGGGGTAGCTTTCTGGGATTCCTGGCACTTGGAAATGACTCCAAGTGATATAGATCAGGCTTGGGGGGTGTGCATGTGGCGGTGGTGGGTCCACATGCCTGAGAAAGGGAGAAGAGGGGGCAGCCGATTCCTAACATTTCCACGAGAAATGCCACCTCCTTGTTAGGGCAGAGCAGGGCCCACGTCCCACCACAGCAGCCGGGATGTTTCACGGGCTGTCTCCGCTCCACCCTGTCTTTGGATCTGCTCCTACTGGCTGCTTCTGCTTGGAGTTCTTTGACTTCCTCGGAGTTGTGCTTCATATTGTAAAATGACAAGCCCGTGCCTCTGTATAACCTGGTAGCTAAGTGCACAGGCTGTAGAGCTAGACCGCTTGGTTCTAATCTTGGCTCTATAGTGTACCAGCTTTCTGATCCGGAGCAAATTATTTAACCTCTTTTTGCCTCAGTGCTCTCACTTGTAAAATGGGAAAATGATAGCACCCAACTTTTAAGATTGTTGTAAGGATGAAGTGAAGGTTTAAAACAGAGTTTGGTGCATAGTAAACATTCAGTGTTAGCTAGTATTATTATCCTCTTAGGGAGTTAGGATGGTTTGAGCTGTATGTAATAGAAAGTAGAACTAAAAGGGATTTAAATAAGTAGTTTCCAAATATTTGTGATCACTATTCCTACTGCAAAAAATTTTTTTGCGTGTACTATGCATTTATTTTTAAATTATGTCCTTGAATTATTATACTAATATTTTTATTCATAATAAAAATTTTAAGCTAAAAATTTAGAGAGTGAGATAAAATAATTATAAATAGAAGCTCTAATACCTTCTTCCTGCAACAAAATAGATCAATGCATAATCTTACGGACATTCTGTTTTGGAAACGAAGGGCTTGAACCAGTGGTTCTCAACCAGAGTCGATTTTACTCTTACAAAGGACATTTGCAATGCCTGAAGACTTTTGGTTGTCATATATGGGGTAGGGGATGCTACTGGCATGTAGTGGGGAGATGCCAGGGATGCTGCTAAAAATCCTGCAATGCATAGGACAAGCCCCCACAACAAAGAATTATTCAATCCCAAATGTCAATCACGTCAAGGTTGAGAGACCCTGGCTAAATAGTAAGGAAAAAGCTAGTATCTCACTGGATAAAAAGCCCTGAGATGAGGCATTCCAGGGTTGGTTAATTCAGAGGCTCAGTGACCCAGTTGTTTCTCCCTTTCTTTTCTACCATTCCTATGCATCTGTCTTGTCCTTGGCTTGTCCCTGTGTGATCCCAAGATACTGCAGCAGCTTCAAATATCACATCTACCTGCCCACACTAGCTAATGGCAGGGTAGGAGAGCTGCTTCCTGTGCAACTCTTAGTAACAGCAACTTCCTAAAACCGCCTAGCCAGCCTCCATGCCCACCCCCACACCAGTCAGGGCTGGGAGTGAGACCAAGCAGGATTCGCCACCTGGAAGGGGCCCCTGCTCTTTGGAAGCACACGGACTTTCAGGAGAGCAGACAAGATCAGAGCTCTGTGAGGGAAGAGAATGGTTTCTAGATAAGCAACAGGGTTGGCCCAAGATCCGGTTCCCACTTTCTCTGAAAGATACGTTCGCTATGAGAACAGAACACCAATTTGAAGATAGCTATTATAGGCTCTGAAGCCAGGGTTCAAATTCCAGCTCTGCTATTGATTACTGTGCAGCTTTGGGCCAATTACTTGGCATCTCTGTGCCTCGGTTCCCTCATATACCAAATGGGGGTAATAAATAGACCCTACTTCCTGGGTTTATGTAAAGGTTAAAAGAGTTAATACATGTACAGCTCTTAGAACAGTTCTTGACACATAAGAAGGGCTCCGTGACTGATACCTGAGCTCTGATGGGGTTACAGGTGGGCCCTGGACTTCTAGACTCCAAGAGTAGACTTGGGACAGACAACAAGGTCAGGAAAGACAGGGTCAGGATGCTGGAAGCCATTCGTGTAGTTCTTATCACCTACTCCATGTGTCCCTGAGCAAGTTTCTTACCCAGAATCTTTACTTTCTCTGTTTACAAAATGATGGGTGACGATTGCAAAGACACCTGTTCAGAGGGTTGTCAGTGCGGCCATGAATCAGGGAGAGTGGCAAGGGCCTTTTTGGCTGGTGCAGGGAATGACAGAGAGGCTGGGCATGGTGCGAATGCAGACCTTTGCCCTGCAGTGACTATTTAGCCCAGACTTAGGGACCACGGCAGTATTGCCACACAATGATCTCGGGGACAATCAGTGTGTCAGAGAGGAAAGAATCACAGACTACAACTAGGGTATGTGCACTTTGCAGAGAAAAGAGAAGAAAATAGAAAACTGCCACATGTTATGCACCAATATCTGTTCTCTGCCATCTGAGGACTTTGCCTGGAGTGATGGCAATGAAAATCATGGTCTTACTTGTTGGACAAGGTCTGGAAAATGTGAGAGAGAGAGAAAAAAGCGGAGAATAAAAGCTTATGGGTTTCATGGGAAAATTCCATAATCTCATGAATAAAACAGACAAGTGCTGGCTGTCATTGAATGGTAGGGGCTGATCACAGAGCAGAAAGTAGAGCCCGGAGTTTGTCAGAGTGCTAGCTGTATCCCTTCTTCTGACACACCCTTCCTAGAGCAGCCAGCCTCGTGACTTGACCTTGTGCAGCAGGAAGGTCTACTCTATGGGAGGGAAGGAGCTCTAAGGTCAGAGCTCTCCAGAACTAAATCTGATGTAAAAGCGGAAGATAATATAGCTTAAGGATTCTTTCCTCTCCTTATTATGTCTGGCTTTCATGAATATATTTTGTTTGAAACCAAGAGGTCAGGGAAGTCAGCTGTGATCAGTGTTCCCTGTTCCAGGCGGTACCTGTTTTTGCCCGGAACAATAAGCTTCGTAACTCAATAATTCAAACCCTGATGGTAGAACACTGCTGGGTATCCAATTAAGAAGGAAATTAGAATGAATCAGTTTAATATTTAAAAATAGTGTCTGTTAACTGATATAGTAAAAGATGTCTGGGATGATATTAACCAAATTTTCATCATGGTTGCTTCTAAATTCAAGTAATTTAGGTGTATTACTTTGTTCTTTATGCTTTTGATTACTGCTTAAAAATAAGCACTAGTCTAATAAAAACATCCTTAACAATTGAGTTTGAATCTTTTCTCTCTGCAACTCCTTTTTTTATTCCATATCAAGAACTAGCATCATATAGACTCTCCATAATTCCACCTCCACTCATTCATTAATTTATTGGGTATCTACAGTGCTCTAGGTCATCAGTTTGGCATTAAGGATACAGAAATGGATAAATGTTTGCCTTTTAGGAAACCACAATTTAGTAGGGAATACTAAGCGCACAACAATAGCACATTCTGGAAAGTATGATTACATGATTTTGTGACTTTACATGTCATAAAATATTGGCTCGATTTCAAAACACACCTTTCTTAAGCATGCATATATGAGCCAGGCCCTAGGCCAGGTGCTGGGGACAGAAACAGATAACGTCCTTTGGATATTTTCTTACGTGGATACTCTCAGGGCTACCAAGGCAGCAAGACAAATTTCCCCCAAAGACAGCAGGACAGAGTTTACAAGCTGGAACTCTCTTCACCATCAACCTCCACTGAGTTGGTCTACCTGCAGGAAGCAGAAGCTGTTTTAAGAAGCCAGAAGTGATGAGTTCTGTGTCACGGATCAAAGAAAATGCAGGTGATAGGATGGGCAGCTGCATAAAGCGTGGTCAGGGCTCTCCAGCCACCAGGCGGGAAGTGACCATGGTGTGGAGTCAGAGATTTTCTGCACGGTCCCATCCAGGAGGGCTCTCTTCAAACATGGACTCCACATCGAGCTGACTCACTGTCTTCGCCCTCCCACGGTGTCAGAGTTGCCTCTCTTCCCTCTGCACTGCTGAGCAAATGAGGAGATTGCTTGTTTCAAGGTAGATCGTTGAAAACTTCTTTCATTTCTCATTTCTATTTCTAGGCATGTCACTGACTTGCTGAGTCATATTTGGCAAGCAGAATGTCTCTTTTTCCCCTGTTTTTCCATCTGGATAATATGATTTATAAAGAGCTCTAAGGCATTTTATTTAGAAAAAGATATAAACATGTAAAAATAATACTGTTGTTTACCAAAAGGCTTTTATCTGTACATAGCTCAATTAAAACATTATCTTATTGCAATAAAAATCATTTCTGTCTAATTTGTTCTTCAGTGGGATGAAAGCTCTTGGAAAACGGGTACTACTTGTTCACCTATTTCTATTCCCAACTCTCAGCATGTAGAGGATGAGGAAGCCAGGTATTCTCTACCTGGTCCTTGAGCCCAATGGGAAATCCACGCATGTTGGCAAACAGCCTAGAAATGTCATGAAGTTTTCTGGGTGTATTTGGGCCTCTTTCGAGGTGCGAGTCTATAGCTCTCATCTGATTTGCAAAGGCACAATCCAGAAAACATGATTAAAAATCATAAAGGAGGCCCTTCATATGTACTTACTGAAGAATCGCTACCCTTCTCTCTCAAAGTTAACTATCAATTCTTGTCATTTCTCAGAGGTACTAGCATTCTGGAGGAACCTCCACAATTTCACAATTTCCATATTGTGCATGAAATACCAAATCCAAAGGGAAGAAATAAAAAGAAAAGGAAAAGTTGGATACTATAACCATTGTGCTGACACTGAAGTAAGACATAGGAAGACTGTCACTGCATATTAATATCATACTCTTGCCCTAGCCAAATGGCAGTATGCCTAGGTTATTAATTTTAATTTAATAACAATCAAACTATTGTAAAACTCTCGATGCCTCGTGCAAAGAGAAGATACCGAATAAATATTTGATGATGATAAGAAGGAAGCAAGATGAAATAAAAATAAGATACTATAAAGACGTTGCCATAGAAGCTTTGCCAGAACTTAATTTTGTCATAAATGTTTCAAGAATACTTTGGGGCTTGGGTTATAAATGAACTTATAAATTGATAATCTTATAAATTATTTTTTAAAAAATCAAATGTATTAAAGAGAGCAACTAAAAGCATGTCAACTTTCCTAATTTTATGTAGCTTTATCTGTAGCTAAAAAAAAATCTTCTCCCCAATAAACCAAAAGTACCTCAATGTTGGACCCATGTTTTCTTTTCTGACTTCCAACATTTTATACTGACCACAAGGCTATATTTTCATTGGTGCTTCAGAAATATTATTACTGATAAAGATGAATAAGAAGTATTTAGTTATGAATAAGTCATAGCTGTTTCTCAAATGTGAGATTGTTCCATTTCCCAGTAATTTATTTAATTTCTGCAATAGGGTAAATGACAGCCTATATGGAGTCTAGAAGTAGAATCCAGACTATGTATTCAATATGGAGAGAGATGGGCCACACCCACTTCCTGGTTTTGGAACATGAAGAAGTCACTCAATTGGCCTGTAAAAGTTAAAGTCTATATTTGTTTAAATCTTACATAATTTCAATTCTTAACTTTATTATTTTCAAATAAAGCAGATACAAAAACCACATGAAACAAATATATAGCCTAATGAATTATTATATGGCTAACGTTCTTATAACCAACACCAAAGTCAAGAAATAGAACTTGGCTAGCCTCCGAGAAGCACCCCCGCCCCTATGTATCCTGTTGCAATTAAAGTCCCCTCCCACCTTCTTCCACCCCTCATTCCAAGAAACCACCAGCCTGACTTTTTTTTTTTTTTGAGATAAGAGTCTCTCTTTGTCCCCCAGGCTAAAGTGCAGTGGCATTTCATCATAGCTCACTGCAACCTCAAACTCCTGGGCTCAAGAGATCCTCCTTCCTCAGCCTCCTGAGTAGCTGGGACTCCAGGCACACGACACCACACCCAGCTAATTTTTCTATTTTTTTCTTGCTCAGGCTGGTCTCAAACTCCTGACCTCATGTGATCCTCCAGTCTCAGCCTCCCAGAGTGCTAGGATTATAGGTGTGAGCCACCACACCTGGCTATCTTGACTTTTAAAGCAGTGTTTCTCCAAGAGTGGTCTCTGGACCAGAATTTTCATCATTACTTGAGATCTTGATAGAAATGCAAATTCTTAGGCCCCGTCACAGACCTACTAAATCAAAAACTCTTGGAGTGGAGCCCAGCAACCCATGTTTTAAAAAATTTCCAGGTGATTCTGATGCATGTTTCAAGTTTGAGAACCATTGTTTTATAGTTATCACTTTCTTGTGTTTGTCATTGTATCACCAAAGTATGCACACCTAAACACTATAGTTTATTCTTGCCGATTTAAAAAATTTCACATCTTTTAAGTCTCTTTTAATATAAGATTTTCTCTTCAGCCCCTTTTCTCATAATTTATCTGTTTAAGAACCCAGGTGGTTTGACTTGTGCAGTTTCCCACAGTCTGGACTTTGCATACTCATGGTGCAGTTCAACAGATTTTTTCTGTCCTCTGTATTTCCTGTAAATTGGCAGAAGTATCCAGAGGTTAATTGGACTTCAGTTTGATCTTATTGGCAAGACTGGAGGCACATAATGTTTCATTGTCTCTCTTTTTGTGATGTTAGAAGCTGTTGATAATGCCTAAATCCATTAATCCATTAGGAGTTGCAAAATGGTGATGTTCTAACTCTAACATTTCTTTTTCATTTATTAGCTAGGATACTTTTATAAAGAGATGTCGCTCTCATCTACTAATCCAGGGGTACAATTTATACAAAAAGGCCAGTAAATGCTTGATTCTTTCCTATTTTTTGCCAGTTTTCAAGATAATAAATTAGTTCCCTATCAACCTCCAGAGGTGACCAATTATTTGTAAATAGCATTATAGACTCATGGATTTAAACATATGTGATAGGGTTTCAATCCATTGCAATTATTATTATTGAAGCTGAAATCATCCCCTCTTGGGCTAGTGAGTGCACTTCAAGTTGGCTCCGAGCCCTTTTGAGAGGACTATCTGGAATAATAACATGTTCCAGGTTCATTTTGTACATGTGCTACCTAAGTCACTTCTTCAAGAAGCCCTGGAGTATTTTAGAGTGAAATTGTATTTCAAGACCACAATCTAAGCTCTAACAGTGCCATTTCAAGAGAATGTGACATTGTTTTGGGGACTTTTCAATGGACAAAGTTAAA
>CAUYSK010017315.1:0-12014 GCA_963575035.1 Avahi laniger | reverse complement strand
GATTGCATCCAGGAAATGCTCCTTGCTTTTAAGAAGCGATGTGATTAGATTGGGCCAACCTGGATGATCCAGGATAATCTCTCCATTTTAAGATCCTTAATTATGTTTTCAAAGTCCTTTTTGCCATAGTCACAAATTTCAAAGGTTAGGACATGGACATCTTTAGTGGCCCATTATTCTGTCTGATATATTCCCCAATAGCACATGATGTATTTTGGTATAAGCAGCTCCTTTCATTATGTTTTTAAGTCCTTTCTTATTCTTTTGTAGAATTAAGACATTAGTCTATTCATTGTACCTGAGGCTATAATCTGTGAGACAGATTCATACTGCTATTCCCATTCTCTTTGAATGTATTTCTGGTGGTTGCCTATTTGCGCTAAGATCTATTTTCTGCCGTATTATGTTTCCTAACATGTCTATATTAGCTATGTGTTACCTATATAATGTTTCCAGCCTTCCATATGTGTTCAGTCAATGAGAGGCACTGGTGGAATACAAGAAAGTTGCAGGAGTGAAGAAGCCAGGATATTTCTTGAATTAGAAGTTTCTGGTATGGGCTCTGTCTTCTTTAGGGTAGCAGGTCCTATCTGAACAGTCTCTTCTTGGAGACTCAGCTCCCACCAGGCAAATCCTATTGTGGCTCTAGCTTTCCCTGGATGTCCCTAGCCTCTAATTTCTGATAATACCATCTCCCTACTTGTCCCTACAGCACTTAGGGTAGGCTTTCTGCTTTTTCTCTTCATTTGGTTATTTTACCATGCCCTGCTTGGCTTCTCATCTCTTTAATTACCTGTGTAACTACTTCCTTAATGAAGTTCCCTGTGTTTAAAACACCAAGAATGTTTCTTATTTCCTCATTGACCTCTGTCTGATACCAGGTGACCAAATATGTGTACTTGGGCAGTCTGAATGCCAGGGCTAAGTATGGCTTCACATCAGTGTCAACTTCTGCTATGTGCAAATCTAATTATGAATTAAAAAGTGCTTAATAAATATATTGGAGCATCTTATTTATATTGGTTAGGTATTAGTAGAGAGACTCTGGAATCAGTATATTCTAAAAAGAATAGACTTCAGTTTTAACCTACTTCCATATAGCTGTATGGGGAAAGAAAAAAAAAAACCCAAAATGTTACCAATTGACATTAGAGTTTCTAGATACAAGAGAAGCTAAAACGTCTGGATAAAATGGCCAACCTGTGAGAAATTTGTGGTGTCAGGGTAATGCCTGATTCAGAATTTGAAATTACTTACTGTTTTGCACTAAATTGTGTCCCCGCCACAGTTTGTAGGTTGATGGCCTAATCCTCAGTACCTCAGAATGTGACCGTATTTGGAGATGGAATCTGTGAAGGGATAATTAAATTAAAATCAAGCATTTAGGGTGAGCCTTAATCCAATCTGACAGATGTTCTTATAAGAAGAGGAAACTTGGATGCTCTAGGGATATGTGCACACAGAGAAAAGATCATGTGATAACATAATGAGAAGGTGGCCGTCTGCAAGCCATGGAGAGAAACCTCAGAAGAAATCAAACTGCCAATATCTTGACCTTGGACTTCTAGCCTCCAGAAATCTAAGAAAATAAATTTCTGTTTAAGTCACCCAATCTGTAGTATTTTGTTATGGCAGGCCTATCAAACTATTAATAATAATTGCATTCTTTGATGTAAACCTCTGCCATTGGTGCAAATGTTTGTTACACTCACAAAAGATAGACTGAGCACTTCATATCTAAGATACCATAAAATGACAATTGACATGTGATTAATGAATTACATTTGTCAATATTAAAGGGAACAAATGTATGAGGGAGGGAAAGAGCTACCTATACACCCACTTTTAAGATGTCAACTCTAGCAGTTTATAGCTCCACAGTAAGAGAAAAAGAAATTGTAATTTGACTAGAATATACATGATCTCATGTCACTCAAATGCATAAACACTCAAAAACCATGCACTCATGCTTACTTTTCTGTTGCTGTTCCTTCTGTATGAAATATTCTTCATTCCTTCCTGTGCGTGTTCAAATACTAAAGATTTTTCAAGCATTAAAGTGCCATCTCCTCCTACAGCATTGCTGGATTACCCTAAATTGGATGAATTACTCTTGCCTCTTTATTTATCTCTGTTGGCTTTATAATTCACATTAGCACTTAATTTTTAATAATTGAAATTTTTACATATCTCCATTTACCACTACATTTTGAAATATCGTTCCTTTTTTCATCCTTTGACAGCATATAGAAAAATTTATGAGTGTAATAGGTGCTGAGTAAATATTTGCTGAATAAAACCTTGGTTTGGATGCTTTGGTTTATGAATTTAAGAAAACAATAACCTAAAATTCAAAACCATTTTTAATCCAGGGTAAAAATTTTATTGCATTTCTTTCTGATTTAAGTATTAGTGTCCATATATGTAAGGACAATTTCTCATCTTTGCACTTGGACTATTCTGCCATTTCATTGTCTTAATATTAGATTACAAAGGAAAAAATGGGCAAAAGGAGTGGGAAACCTGCCCTAAATTATACAATATTATAAGGCAACAGCCCAGTAGTGCTTTTAATATTTGCTTAGGTACTAATGTCTGCTACTTCCCTATGAGAAATGCCAACATTACACACATTTATCAATGATGTTTGCTTGCATACAATTGAGTCCAATTCAACAATTGCTTTCTTGATGCCTATTATTTGCTATATTCAGATTAAAGGAGGATAAAAATAACAATATGACATGATGTGGTTATTCCCAATAAGCTGATAATCAAAGTGAAAAGTTGAGTCATAAACATAGGAAATTTTTAGAGAGTTGCACAGCAAAGATGTGGCAATCAATTAGATAATAAATGACAAAATAATTGGTTACAATGCTGTCAGAAATTTCAACTTGACATCATTAAGGTACTCTGCTGGCAGAAACAACCAAATTTCAGCAAGAACTAATTCATATCAATCAAAACAGCACTTAAACATTAGTTAAAAATTTTTCCATGCTTTGGGCTGATTATGACCATTCCTCAAACTTTGCCTTGTTTTGCATTTCAGATACATCTTAGGAATTTTCTCTTATTCCTTTGTAACTGACCTGCTTTGGCTTCCTAATTTTTGGCTTAAGACTCTTGGTACCTGTCTGGCAAAGGTATAGAAGATTGTACAATTTATAGCAATAGCAATAGCTGCTATTTACTTAGCACATAACATGTACCATGCTCCTAGCTGTGGTACTAGCTATGATATGGTAATAATATAAATATATTATATTATATGTATATTATATTTTATATATATAAATATATTATTTTTATAATTATCCTGTAAGGTAAATATTATTTTTTATACTTATAAATGAGCAAAACCATAACCTGAAAAATAAGGGCCAAGGTGTGTTCTAACAATCTTGGACACAGAGCTAAGTAATTGGTGAAAATGGATTGACACCCTACTGTGTTGAGTTTTCAAGGCTGGAGTCTTGGTAAAGTACTAATGCAATTTAAAAGATAAAAAGATTGCCATTGTCAGTGGAGTAATTAAAAAGATTTCATAGAAGAAGTGGCATTAGTATCATCTTTTGAAGGAAAAGTAGCATTTTGACTGGCGAGGTGTATGGGATTCCAGGTAGAGGGAATATCATGAACAACTGACTATACAATGTAAACAATGTATTTGAGAAGTGACATAAACTCTAGTCATTCTGGGGACATTTGACGGAGATAAGACTTATGTAGAAATATGTTAGAAATTTTTTGCAATCATTTTGTTCTCTTAATTTGTTGCATCATGGGGAGTCATTGAAAGTTTTGAGCAATAAATGATATGGTAATAAGACAATTACTTTACAATATTGTGTGAGAGAGGTGGTTGGAGATTTTGTTATTCCCAACATTATTTAGAGAGGTGTTAAAGAAACAATAATCTTGGAATCATTGAAGGCGAGATTTTACTGAAGATCAGCTGCGGATACATAGAAAGTTTTTCTTAAAAGAGAAACACTTTTGGAAATCCTGGGGTGGTCTGTGCAGATGAGTAAGGGGAAGATACCCTTAAAGTCTCTGAGAGGGACCTCAGATACATAGCTGTACACGTGGAAATGAGGATAATTAATACTTTGGTTTAGAGTGTCCAAATGCAGAAGTAGCCAAAACATTGTCATAGGAAAGAGGTCAAGATTCTGAGTTCATGAAGTGGTAGCTACTAAGTCTACATTGACCTCATGATCTGGGACAAGCATATGACCTGGGAGGTAGCCACACATATGACATACATTGAATGAGCAGATCATTTGCCTCTGTTAACTTCTATTAGTGTTGTATCTTCAGAAGCAGCCTGTTCAGTGAGTCATTAGGTCTGTTGTTGGCAATCTTTTCATGGTTTCAGATGGATACACATTTCTCTATTCTCCCCTCTTACCACTAGAGTTTGCCCCAGCAACCAAGATCTACTGCTAGAAACAGTATCATTGCAGTCTAATGTTCAGAGAGTAGACCGTTAAGCTGCCCTTCACTACAGCTGCAACTGTGTGGTATTCTGATAGCCAGGTCCTTTAAGAATTTCTTTTGCTACTGAATTTCTATGGTATTGGGGGACATGTGTAGAAATAATAATAGTAAGCCATTTATTTTTCAGAAGTAAGAACCAAATCAGGATGGTTTCATGCAATTTTTATTTTCTTTTGGTAGAGGAAAACCTCAGGTTCCTTCTGCTCTTAGAGCATAAACAAAATTAATATTTATTTTCCAATTAAAAAAAACAGATAAGCATCTATTAATAGAACTTCATGCTCAGAGATCAGAAGAAAAAAAGAAGGATAGAGGTAGATTTGGATCATCCATAGCAGACTGCCACATAAAAGTTGAGAGGTTTGAACAGCGTGTAGACTACAATGGGAATAGGTCCACAGTGTTGTGCACTGCACAATCTGTTGAAACTCACACACGGGCTATATGCCCAAAGAGGGACAGTTTTATTATGGGCATTTAGTGAGGGAGGGAGTATACAGAGCATAAAGAAAGAACTTAGAGAAATGCCCAAATTTAGTGGGTAAAAGTGAAAGCAGCTTGTTACCCTCCCTTCCCAATGAATATCAAATCTCTCCTTCTCTCCCCCTCTCTGTGTCTCTCTCTCTCACACACAGCATACATTAGTATTTGACAGTCTTTCTGTTAGTTTCATTGTCAGATCAAATTAGTTCATTAGAACCAAATGACCTTTGACAAAGCACTATTTACCCACAAAAGTGGCTGCTCCTACTTAAATTGATGTTAGGTAGGAAACTTCACTCCCTTTTCCATTCTATATATAATACTTTGATTTTAAAGCCTGATCCTCCTCTGAGAAATTAAGCTTTGAAATTTTATGAGGAGAATATTTTTTTCTTTTTTAAAATTTAAGTAGATTTAGGGGGTACAAGTGCTTTTTTGCTACATGGATGAATTGCATAGTAGAGAAGTCTAGGCTTTTAATATACTTGTCACTTGAATAGTGTACATTGTATCCAATAGGTAATTTTTCATCCCACATCCCTGTCCCACCCTCCCTCTTTGAGTCTCCAGTGTCCATTAAGTCATGCTATATGACCGTGTATACCCATTGCTTAGCTCCCACTTATAAATGAGAACATGTAGTATTTGGTTTTTTTGTTCCTGGGTTACTTCACTTAGAATGATGGCCTCCAGTTCCATCCAAGTTGCTGCAGAAGACATTATTTCATTCTTTTTGATGGCTGTGTGTGTGTGTGTGTGTGTGTGTGTGTACACCCCCCATATTTTCTTTATTCACTCATCTGTTGGTGGGCACTTAGGCACTTCCAGCATCTTTGCAAATGTGAATTGTGCTGTGTCAAACATATAAGTGCATGTGTCTTTTTGATATAATGACTTCTTTTCCTTTGTATAGATACCCAGTTGGCAGAATTCTGGATTGAATGGTAGATCTAATTTTAGGTCTTTGAGAAATCTTCGTACTGTTTTCAATAGAGGTTGTTCTAATTTACATTTCCACTAATAGTGTATAAGCATTAGCTTTTCACTGCGTCTGCACCAGGATATATCATTTTTTGACTTTTTGATCATGGCCATTCTGGCAAGGATAAGGTGGAATCTCATTGTGATTTTAACTTGCATTTCCCTAATGATCAGTGATGTTGAGCATTTTTTCATGTATTTGATTTGGCCATTTGTTTCTTTTCTTTTAAAAAAATGTCTGTTCGTGTCTTTTGCCCGCTTTAAAAAATTTTTTTATTTATACAATGTGAATGAATCAAATCAAGGTCATTGGGGTATCCATCACCTCAGGCATGTATCATTTCTTTGTATTATGAACATTCCAATTCCGCTCTTTTAGATATTTTAAAGTATACCCTAACTTATTGTTGATTATAGTCACTTTATTGTGCTATCCAATAGTGTTCATTCTACCTAACTACTTAACTATAGTTTTGTACCTTTTAACCATCCTTATGTTATCCCCCCCTTCCTGCTACATTTCCCAGCCTCTGCTAGTCATCATTCTACTATCTGTCTCCTTGAGATCAATTATTTTTAATATCTAGCTCCCACATATGAGTGAGAACATTTGAGATTTGTCTTTCTGTGCTTGGCTTATTCCACTTACATGGTATTCTCCAGTCCATCCGTGTTCTTTCAAATGGCAATATTTCATTCTTTTTTGTGACTATATAATATTCCAATGTGTGTTTGTAACACAATTTCTTTATGCATTCATCCATTGATGGGCAATTAGGTTGATTCCATATCTTGGTTATTGTGAATATTGCTGCACTAAACATGAGAGTGCAGATATCTTTTTGATATACTTTATTCCCATCCTTTGGATATATATACCCAGCAGTGGGATTGCTGGGTCATATGATAGTTTTATTTTCAGTTTTTTGAGGAACCACCATACTGTTTTCCATAGTGGCTGCACTAATTTACATTCCCGCAAACAGTGTATGAGTATTCCCCTTTCTCCACATCCTTGCCAGCATTAGTTATTACCTGTTTTTTTGATAAAAGCCATTTTAACTGGGGTGAGATGTATCTCACTGTAGTTTTGATTTGCATTTCTCTGATGACTAATGATGTTCAGCATTTTTTAATATGCCTGTTGGTCATTTGTGTGTCTTCTTTTGAGAAATGTCTATTCAGATCCTTTGCCCATTTTTAAAAATCTGATCATTTGTTTTTTTCCTATCAAGTTGTTGGAGCTCCCTATATATTATAGTTATTAATTCCTTGTCAGATAGGTAGTTTGAAAATATTTTCTCCCATTCTGTGGCTTGTCTCTTCACTTTTTTGATTGTTTCTTTTGCTGTGCAGAAGCTTTTTAGCTTGACATTATCCTATTTGTCCAATTATGCTTTGGTAGCCTGTGCTTTGGGGTTGTTACTTAAGATCTTGCCCAGACCAATGTCCTGAAGCATTTTCTCAATGTTTTCTTTTTAGTTTCGTAGTTTAAGGTCTTATATTTAAATCTTTAAACCATTTTGATTTGATTTATGTATATGGTGATACATAAGGTCTAGTTTCATTCTTCTGTATATGAATATCCAGTTTTCCCAGCGCCATTTATTGAAGAGACTGTCGTTTCCCCACTGTATGTTCTTGGCACCTTTGTCAAAGATAAGGTCACTATATATGTGTGGATTTATTTCTGGGTTCTTTATTCTGTTTTGTTGGTTTATGTGTCTGTTTTTATGCCAGTACCACGGTGTTTTGGTTACTACAGCTCTATATAGTATAATTTGAAGTCAGTTAACGTGATTCTACCAGTTTTGTTCTCTTTACTCAGAATGGCTTTGGCTATTCTGGGCCTTTCATGGTTCCATATAAATGTTATGATTATTTTTTCTATTTCTGTGAAGAATGTCATTGGTATTTTGCTGAGGATTACATTGCATCTGTAGATAGCTTTGGGCAGTGTGGATATGTTAACAATATTGCTTCTTCTGATTCATGAACATGGAATGCTTTTTTATTTCCTTGTTTCATCTATGATTTCTTTCATTGATGTTCTGTAGTTCTCCTTGTAGAGATCTTTCACTTCTTGGTTAAGGATATTCCAAGGTATTTTATTTTATTTTTTTGCAGGTATAGTAAGTGGGATTGAGTTCTTGATTTGATTCTCAGCTAGGTTATTATTAGTGTTTAGAAATGCTTCTGATTTGTGTATGTTGATTTTGTAACCTGAAACTTTGCTGAATTTATTTATCAATTCTAGGCATCTCTTTGAGGAGTCCTTAGTGTTTTCTAGGTATAAAATCATATCGTCATCAAACAGGGATAGTTTTATTTTCTCTTTTCGAATTTGATGCCCTTTATTTTTTTCTCTTGCTTGATTGCTCTGGCTAGGACACTTCCAGCACCGTGTCGAATAGATGTGTTTTGAAAATGGACATCCTTGTGTTGTCACAATTCTTAGGAGAAATGATTTCAACTTTACCCCATTCAGTATGATGTTGGCTGTGGGTTTGTCATACATGGCTTTTATAATTTTGGGATATGTTCCTTCTATGCCTCGTTTGTTGAGGGTTTCTATTCTGAAGGGGAACTGAATTTTATTGAATGCATTTTCTGAGGGGAATATTTTTATTTTGGGGTCCTTCAGTAGCTATATTTACTTACATTATGTCTGTAAATAAATACTGATGTTTAAAATGATTATCTTTATTTTAAAGCTTAAAGCCATTCTATCAACCGATAATCATCATCTGAAACACTGTGTCTGAGGTCTTTGGTACAAAAGTTGTATTTCAAAAACTTTGCCCTTGGGGACATTTTCTTTACAAAAGAATGGAATAATTAGTTCCTAGGAAATGACACAGGCACAAATTATCAATGTAATTAAGTGTGCTGCTGCCAGACTCAAGCCTATATTTTCCGAGAATTTTTGCGTGATGCCAGATTCAACATATTTTTTGGTTATTATTTTATAATCACCACTTACAGAAGCTCAAGGAAGCTTCTTGAGTCCTAGGAAAATCATAAAATAAGACTGCCTACTATCCTGGCAATACCTCAATGTTAAAACATAGTTATTTAGTCCACCCCTACCACTTGTCTTTTGTAGCAATGTGTCAGTTACATAGGAATTATTCTGCTTTCTAAAATCATGAAAAGAGAGTTTTCCATGACTTTGTCTTGTAATCAATGGCAATGTGTAATGATGTGGATCATTAACAGTGAGAAAAAAGTTTAATGAGTATCTTCTTTTTCAGGCCAGATCCTAAGAAAATGGTGAATAGATTTGACTTATTTTTATTTGGCTCTACTTCATCCACTTTTAACCATCTCTGTTATGGAGTGGGGCATCTATTATTTTTGGCTGCACATGACAATGTTTTCCTTATTACCACTCTCCTGATATTAGACTTCATCCTCATGGGGACTGGATGGGATAAGGAGGTATTTATGGGGCTCAGACTTGACCTAGCATAGTGACTCCAACTTCTTGGACATAGTAATTGCTCTGTGATAGAAGATTGACCCAAGTCTGTAAGGTTGCCAGATAAAATACAGGATTCTTACTAAAATTTGAATTTTGGATGAACAATCTTTCATTATTAGGTTATAGCTCTTTTTTTTCACCGCTGTAGAAATCTTTTCAAACAACATATAGGACATATTCATACTGCTACAACTTATACTAGAGTACTATTTGTTGTTTATCTGAAAATCAGTTGTAACCAGGTGTCCTTTATTTTTGTTTGCTAAATCTGACAACATTAAAAGTAGGACCGGAGCCTTCTCTTGTTTTGCTTGTTTATTTATTTATTATAAACACTAGGAGAGAGAATTTATATTAGAAGGTGACATGGATTGGATGTTTGGCTCCTCCAAATCTCATGTTGAAATTTGATCCCCCGTGTTGGAGGTGGGACTGGGTAGGAGGTGTTTTGGTCATGGGAGTGTATCCCTCATGAATGGCTAGGTGGCCACCTTAAGATAATGAGTGAATTCTTCCTTTATCTGTTCACATGAGAGCTGATTGTTTAAAAGAGCCTGGTACTGCTCCTCCCTGTCTTGCTCCTTGTCTCACCATGTGACATGCCTGCTCTTCTCTCCCCTTCTGCCTTGACTGGAAGCTCTCTCACCAGATGCAGATGCTGGTGCCATGCTTCTTATACAGCCTGTGGAACTGTGAGCCAAATACAATTCTTTTATTATGAATTACCCAGCCTCAGTTATTTCCTTTATAGTAATGAAAAATGGAGTAACACAGCAGATATTGGGCAAGATTAAATAGAAACTCATCTGACAGCCACTTTCTCTAATGAATAAAAGGAAACAGTTTATTGAGAAAAGTAAGTCAAATAGAATGAAGCAGATACTTGCACACTATTTTTCCCTGAGGAGGACCTTAAACATTCTTGTTGAAAAAAATCAGTGGATAGAGTCCCTGGAAATAAGGAGTCACTGTAATACCTTTATTAAAGAGTGACATGAAAAACAAAGTTTTTAGGAGAAAAAAATCTGTCAATGGAACTATCTCATGTTTCAGTTGGAAATTGTTTTCTCTTTTTCTTTCCAATGTGAGGATAGCAACACTTGTTTCCTACAAATGGTAATTCTTTAGGTAACTGGAGAAAAGGAAGTTTGTTTGTATTCTCATCCTAAAGAGAAATAATTCCTTTAAAAGCCTCAATTTTTTTGGTGCTTTTGTAATCTTGTTACACTGCTCCTGGACTCTTTGCCAGTGGCTAGCCTCAGAAATGGTCTTTTAGAAAGCAAGGCTTCGGGCAGGGAGCCAAGATGGCGGGAGAGAAAAGCCACCAGTCAGAGTGTCTCTGCAAAAAAGATGAATTTTAGAAGAAAGAGAAAAAAATAAGCTAGCAGAGAACATAGATAGGATGAGGGTTGGAAGGAAGGGTTCCTGAAACTACAGGAGACTCCACGGGAAGACATTGGGGAAGGAGAACAGTCCTGAGAGGCTTGGAGACCAGTGACAAGGGTAGGTGGAGCAGTTAACTTCCCCTTCTCTTGCATCTCGGACTGCTGGTGGGCTCCTGAGCGGCTGGAGAGACCTGCCGACACCAGCCCAGAGCCGGCTGCAGCCCGTGAGCAGTGGCCTCTTGTGGATTCAGCGCCGGGCTCCCAGTCCCGTCGGGGCACCTCTCCGGGTGCAGACCCAAGCCTAGTGGCAGACGCCATAGTGCTGCATTCTCTCCTCCCCCTCCCTACCCGTGGGTGCCCAGAGAGACAATTTAGCCATCACACGGAGGCATCTCTAAGGAACAGGACCTTTCCTTTTGAGGCCCTATGGCAGACTGAGGGGTACTCAAACTACGAGTTCCCTACCCACCAGCCCTCCCAGGTGCTGCTTGCCTGGTTACTCCAGGACAGTGGGGCAAATCCCCAGGCGGAGTGAAATCAATCCATCTTGGGCACGCTATAGGTGATTCAAAACCAGCACCCCTCCCCCTGGTAGGATCAGGGATTGATCTCCAGGGCTCAGGGGACAGGCCTGCAGACCAGACCCCATACACCCAGGTCAGGATTGCACTGCCCCAGGGCACAAATGAGAGATCTGTGAAAGAGCCTACTGAGAAGTGTGTGGCTTAGGGGAAGATCAGCATGCCTGAGCAGAAACTCTCCTCCCAAAAGAGGGCTGTGCACCCAGCTCGGGCTACAATCCTGGGTAGGGAACCTCCTGGCCCACATGACAGCCAGGGGAGATCCATCAGCCTGAGATCCCGCTTGCTGGCAGAGGCCTGGGAGAGGCCACAGAGAGGGAGAGATTGGAGGGGAGTGAGACCTGCACCAGAGTGCGGCTCTTGGACAGCCCCACCCCCCAAGCCCAGACTTTCAGCTGAGCGGACCCATTTCAGCCCCTCCTGGCAGCTTTGCCCAGAAACAAAGAGCAGACCTTTGACCCCTGCTAACAGAAGTTGTGCAGCCTGAGGGCAGGCTTACCCAACCCAGCTCCACCCAGAATCACTCCCGGTCCTGCCCCTACTGAGGTGGAGAATAAGGACACACCTGGAAATCCCAGGGCCCCATCCACTACC
>CAUYSK010017314.1:0-14634 GCA_963575035.1 Avahi laniger | reverse complement strand
TTTCTTGCCTGGGGCGAGTGCCGTGGCGTCAGCCTAGCTCACAGCAACCTCAAACTCCTGGGCTCAAGCGATCCTACTGCCTCAGCCTCCCGAGTAGCTGGGACTACAGGCATGTGCCACCATGCCCGGCTAATTTTTTTTTTTTTGGCTATATGTATTTTTAGCTGTCCAATTAATTTCTTTCTATTTTTGGTAGAGATGAGGTCTCGCTCTTGCTCAGGCTGGTCTCGAACTCCTGAGCTCAGAACGATCCGCCCACCTCGGCCTCCCAGAGAGCTAGGATTACAGACGTGAGCCACCGTGCCCGGCCCTAGTTTTGTTTTTTAAACCATTTGATAAAACACAGTATAAAATTTTGGAATTTAAAAAGTATATATCAATGTGGGAATATTTCTGAAATGTGAGAAAAGTCTTATTTACTGAACTAAGGATATTTTAGAGTAGATGAGTTGACATCTTTTTTTTTATTTTTAGTTGCCAAATAGGAACTATATATATTTATGGTATACAACATGATGCTTTGAAATTTGTATACATTGTGGAATGGGTAAATCAAGCTAATTAACATATGCATTATCTCACATACATTTTTTTGTGGTGAGAACACTTAAAATCTACCCTGAGTGATTTTCAAGTATATAGTACATCATTATTAACTATAGTCAACTTGAACATCTTTTTAAGACTTGATCTGATAAAATTCGAAAAGAGATTTCTTTTAATCCATCTAAAATTACTGTGTCTTTACTGTAGGCACTCTCAAATTTATTTAGAAATCAACACTAAAATTAATGAATTAAAGAGTTATCAGTATAATGTTCAGTTTGGGTGTTGGTTAGGTTTTTATCAAGAATAAAGCAGCCAAATAAGGCAAAGGTGTTTTAGTTCCTCATCTCCCCACCAAAAACAAGATTGGGTATCTTGAAAGCATTTCATGCAATTGGAGCTTCAGACTAGCCTTGTGGTTAATATTTACTGTTTATCTGTTGGGACCTAGACAAAATTGTCTGTAACTTTGCCCTTTGAACAGATAGTAGCATTATTTTGTGACATAATGGGGGTAGGGGAGAGCAGAGAGAGAGAGAGGGCAGAGAGCGCACATGCCTCTTCTTGCAGGATCTTAGAGAAGCAGTGTGATAAATGGAAACAACTGCAGCTGAAGAGTCTGACAGCCTTGGTTATGAATGCCAGCTCTGCTGCTCACTAGCTGAGTGAATTTGGGCAAGTTAAGTAACCTTTCACCCTTAGTCTTCATTTTTGTGAGATGGCAGTAATACTGCTTGACCTGCAGGGTGGTTGTGAGAATGAGAGATTCTGTCGGTGAATAACTGCTAGCCGTTGCTGTCGTTATCATCCACAAAGAGGCTTTCAGTGGATGATGCCCATTGGGCTAGCAGTGCTAATCTAGACTAGCTTCGTTAATGACCTTTCTGTTGTCCCATCAGCGAATTCTTCTTAGGTAAGGACAGGTACAGGGTGAGATTGTAACAGTTAAGAAATCGGTTCTTCAGCTGGGCACAGTGGCTCACGCCTGTAATTCTTGTACTACTCTGGGAGGCTGAGGTGGGAGGATCACTTGAGCTCAAGAGTTTGAGACCAGCCTGAGCAAAAGCAAGACCCTGTCTCTACTAAAATTAAAAAAAAAAAAAAAATCAGTTCTTCGTTAACTGGGTTTAGTTAACCATGTTTTAGACCAATTCAGCGCAATTTGGCAACTATTTTTCATTACTTATGTCTGACACCGTGCTACAGATCACTGTAACTTAGGACAGGCACTTGAATAGCTGTGATCCTTTAATTCCCCATCTACAGAATGAGGCTAATTTCATTAAACCTTGAACCTTTCCAGGAAAGTTTCAAGAATTAAAGGAGATCAAATTGCAACCAATTCTTTGAAGTCTTTTATAGGCCATGTTAAAAAATAAGGTGGAATTTTAACCCCAGAAAGAAGGTTCCTGAGGAGGAAGTTAAGAGAGGAAGGTCTAAAAGTGAAATTTAAATGTATTTATCTATTAATACTAGAACACTTGCCTTCTTGACAGTATGCTTCCTGCAAGATACTTAGTCTTTTAGGCGCTCTGGTTTCACATGTATCAAATTGTTAGTGATTTCATAATAAAATGTAGGCAAACTACTTACCACAGTGCCTGGGACATAACCGTTCCATCCGTTTAGGAGGAAATACCCATCTTTGGTATCTTCATTGGGTATTAATAGCCACCCACCCACACAGAAACCTTTAGGATATTGAATAATATCAATTCCTTATTCTACAGTTTTCCTTTTGGTTGGTTTTTGGTTTTAGAGGTTTAATAAAAAACATTGAAGTGATTAGGTAGTAAGACTATTAGACTTGTCAGAGTAATTTAGAAGAGGCTCATGGTTCAAAAAACCTAATTTTCTCTTAGGCACCAATACTACAGTGTATATTGTGAAAGGGCCTGGTTTCCCTCCTTGACATCAACCTCAAGATTCACACTTGTGAATCTTGTTAAACCTTTAAAAAAAGATTTGTATATTCAGACTGCCCCTTGAGGTAACTTATTTAGGAAGTAAAATTTGTCTTTATTTTTCTCTCACGTTGGCCTATTTAAGGATCTGTCAGGTAGCTCCCAGTTTTGGGATGCTGGGATTTAGTTAATGAATCCAGGTTTACCTTGTGGGTAGTGGCCATAGGTTTTATAGACTTCAAGCTTAATTAGAGTTGTTCTTTGAGATTGATTCTGTCCTTGTAGCGTTGATTTTCCCTCTTAACTGTGCCTCCTGGATAATTTCAGTTGTTCTCAGGACCAACACAAGACCTTTTAAATCTTTATTGAAATGTGACAATCAGAGTTGCAGTGTTAAGATTTTATTCGAATTTATTTTAATGACCCTGTTTAATGACTCCTAGCACTTATCTAACCTTCGTTAGCTTTGGGAAGCACACTGGGCTGATATTTTAAGGAAATAATATAAAAATATTCTTGAGGTCTCTTTTCTGGGTTGTAGTTAAGAGATCATTTCTCATCTTTTGGTGTGTTTTTTTTTTTTTTTAATACCTTGAAAGGCTCAGTATTTCCATATTATTCCCTGTTCCTGTCAGTAGCAGACTGACACTAGTATATCATTTTTTAAATGTATAACCAGATGGGCTATTGAAAACATGTTCACAGAAAAACTTGTACACAAGCATTCATAGCAGTATTATTTATATTAGCCAAAAAATGGAGACAATCCAAATGTCTATCAGCTGATGAGTAGATAACTAAAATGTGGTATATCTATATAATGGAATATCATTCAGTCATAAAAAGGAATTAAGTACTGTTACATGCTACAACATGGATGAAAACATTATGCTCAGTGAAAGAATCCAGACATGACCACATACTGTATGATTCCATTTATATGAAATATCTAGAATAGGCAAATTGATAGAGATAGGATACAGATTAGTGGTTGCCAGGAGATTGGAGGAGGGGAACCAGTTGGGCCTGACTGCTGGTGTTTCTTTTTGGGGAATTAGATAGTGGTGATGGTTGAACAACATAGTGAATATACTAAGAGTCACTTAATTGTATGCTTTAAAATGGAGACTTTTGTGTTATATGAATTATATCTCAATGATAAAAGCCAAATGGGCCAAGCAACAATACCCTAGAACCCTTATTATTAACTTTTCTATTTAGAAAAATCCCTGAATTAGTTTTTCCTCTGTAAGCAGTTACTTTTTTTGATAAAATATTCTCCAGTATCATGGGGAGGGGGGCATTTAAAAAGGGAGAGGTGATGATTATGGAATTGTGCCAATAGCCTTTTCTTTAATTTTTAAAATTATATTTTAATTGTAAAATATGCATAAAATTTACCATCTTGATCATTTTTAGATGTATAGTTCAGTGACATTAATGCGTTTACATTGTCGCAACCATCACCACTCTTCATCTTGCAAAACAAACTCCATACCCATTAAACGTTAATTCCTGGATACCCTACCCCCAGCCCCTGGCAGCCAACCTTCTACTTTCCGTTTCTTATGAATTAATTCGTCTACCCTAGCTGCCTCACATAAGTGGAATCATACAGTATTTGTCCTTTTGACTGGTTTATTTCTCTTAGCATAATGTCTTCAAGGTTCATCCATGTGGTAGCATGTGTCAGAATTTCCTTCCTTTTTAAGGCTAGATAAGATTCCATTGTATGGATAGACCACATTGTGTTTATCCATTTATCTGTTGAAAAGCTTTATTTTAAAGCATCAATCTTGTACCTTACCTGCCCTCTGCTCCTCCAGTCTCTCCTTCCCTAGGCAATTACAGCAGGTCCTGGAACAACATCATTTTGTTCAAGGTTGTTTCCTTATAACATTGATGAGAAAGAAATTGATTCCAGGTGGGGGCCACTGTCTGTGGAGTTTGTACATTCTCCCCATGTCTGTGAGGGTGTTCTCCAGGTGCTCGATTTCCTCCGACATCTCGAAGATGCGCATGTTTGGTAACGTTGGCGTGTCTACATTGTCCCGGTGTGAGCGAGTGTGAGTGTGGGTGTGGGTGTACGAGCGCACCTTGCGATGGGGTGGCGTCCTGGCCAGGGCTGGGTCCTGCCTGGTGCCTTGAGCTGCCAGGATGGACTATGGCCACCTAAAACCCTGAACTTCAGCAGGCAAATCATTATCTTGTTTTTATTCATCTTTCTTAAATGTAGGTATAGCTCACATTTATTTCCATTTCCGTGTTTAATATTAGAAGTGTTTTGGTGTTTATTTAGAAGTTTGGTTTTTGCGACTAGAAGTATGCCATAGGAACTTAACTCTTATTAGCCTGTGGTAAAATTGGTTTCATTATGCATCATTTTGCTTAAAGTCACAGTTTCCAAGAACCTATCGATGATATTGACTTACTGTACTTCTCTTTTATCTATTCCTAATGGTACTTATCTACATCATTTTAAATAATATACTTTCATGATTTTTATTATTTCTGTTTTATCTTTTCCTCACACTCTGTTATGATAGATGACAATTTTGCTTACTTTTATTCTCACCTTCCTTTCCCACAACTTTTTAGGGTAGTTATGCTACAATTTTTGCTGCTTTTACCTTTCAGAGTTTAATTCATACATTAACATGTTTATTTCTTGTTCTATCAAATGTGGACAATATCTTTTGACTCCTGCTTTTTAAGATGAGGATATCAGTACCCTTATCGCCCTTCGTTAAGCTGTTCTGCTTACCTTCCAACCTGTGTTCATTTTGTATGGTTGACGCTAATAACGTCTCTGTTCAGTTCTGTAACCATTAGTCTTCCAGTAAAGTTGAAAATCAGCACTTGATGCTTACATTATTTTGATTGTGAAAATATCACTTGCAGCATAACTGTTGGTGACTTTGATTCATTTCTGCACATAGCTTTTTTCCTCTAGAAATTCTAATTGCCCTCCCCTCCGCCTTGTATTACTTCCAAGAAATATATCCTCAAGCTTAACTTAATTCTCTGTCCAATTAGTCCTTTCTTTGAGTCCCCTTTTCCCCAGAGACTTCCTTCTTGAAGCTTTTTGTCTTTCTGCTCCATTCTGGGGTAGTTGTTTCCTAGGATTACTGTAATACGGAAATTTTTCTGAAATGTTCCTTCTCTCATTTCCTGAGATTAATCCATCGTTTGCTCGATCCGCATGCCACCTTCTTTCTTGATTTACTGCCTTATTTTACTGGACTACATATTGAAGTAACTTTCTAAGGATTACAGCTTTGTATATTAAAATGTTTTTATTCTGCCCTCAAACTTGGTTGATAATTTGGTTAGGTATAGAATTCTAGGTTGAAATTAATTTTCCCTGAGATTTTGTGATGGTGTGTTTCATTGTCATCTAGCATCCAGTGTTAAGGTTGAGGAACCTGATGCCATTTTCATTCTCATTGCTTTGTAGGTGTTTTTTCTTTTTTTTTCCCCCCTTCTGGAAGCTTTTAAGATCTTTTCTTTATCACTACTGGTCTGAAATATCATAGGGCTGTGCTTAGTTAGGTGTGGGTCTTTTTTTGTGCATTGCATTTTTATGCATAGTGAATCCTTTGAATCTGGAGATTAATGTTCTTCAGCTGTCTGAAATATTATTTATTGCAAGAAGGATTTCTGAAAGAAATAAAGCAAGAATTTATCTCAATGATTATCTAAATCTGTGCCCTCTAGTATGGTAACCACTAACCACATGTGGCCAAGTAAATTTAAGTTTAAATGAATTAAAATTAAATATATGGTTCCTATGTCACACGAACCACATTTCAAGTGCCCGATAGCCACACGTGGCTAGTGCAGATATAGATAAAGAACACGTCCTTCACTGTAGAAAGTTCTGTTGGTTAGTACTGTTCTGTAGGCTCAATGAAATTGCAAACAACATCTCTTTTTTAAAACTCAAGACATACAGAGGTTCAAAGAATATATTACAAGACAATAGAGGCAGTTAGAAAGTAAACTGACAGAATTCAGAGGGAGCTCAAGAGAAAAATATGATCAAGGTAAAGGCCACCATAGAAGCAACAATAACTTAAAAATGTACAATAAGGTAAAATGATAAGTATATAACCAGAGACAGAGGGACTGGGCTTTAGGAAATGACACAGTAAAAAAAAAATAAAGATATAAAAATGATTATAGAGAAGATGGATAGATGTGGGAGACAGGTAAAGGAGACAAACATACACACATGAAACTCCAGAAGAAGGGATCAACTAATGAACTAGAAAAACATTTAAAATGAAAGAAAATTTTCCTGAAATAAAGATTAGAATCTTCCAAGGAATTTTCCTAAAGTAAAGATTGGACTCTTTCTTGTTCCAAGAAATTGACAAAATGATAAAACAACCACATGATAGTGAATCATAGTGAACTTTAAGGATGAAGAATAATAGGAACTTTCACACAGAAATACTCAATGCTAGAAGACAATGGAACATCATCTACAAAGTTTTGAGGAAACTGTTAACCTAAGAGTTTTATACCCGGCCAATTAGTTCTTCAGGTAAAGGCTATGGACTGACATTTTCAAGTATTCAGGAACTCAGAGGCTGTAGCAATCATTAGCCTTTCTTGACAGGGATGAGGGAACTATTTGGTAATGAATCTAGCAGACTGCAGGATCAATCAACAGAAAGAACCCTAGAATGGAAAAATTGTGGTTAAGAAAAATTAATAGTGATTATTGAATTCACTTAATATAAAACTAACTATGAAATATTTGGGAAGGGGAGATGTATAAATGTTAATTTCCAAATCTTTTAGAGTAAGATGGCAGTAGATGCTGACTTTAAAATTGATTCACGTGTATTATAAGCAAAATATGACTTTTAATGCTTTTGTAATATTTTTTCTTACTTTTAGATGGTTAAGAATATCTTAATGACTAAACATCTACTTAACGATTAGCTTTCTTTTATTTAACAAGTCAGCGTTGCATGCTTACTATATGCCAGGCAGTGTCATAGGCACTTAGGATAGATACGTCAGTGAACAAAAGAGATGAAAGTTCCTTTCCTTGGTGGAGATTACATTCTAGCAGAGGTACATAGACATAAATAAGTGATAATAGTATATTATAAGGTGATACATGTGTAGGGAGAAAAAAAAACAGTATATGGAGGATTTGGGTTACAAGTGTGGTCAGAGTTTGGTGAAAAGATAATATTTGAGCAGAGACATGTCTAGAGAGATTTAAATTTGGGGTTTGTTGACATATAGATGAAATTTAAGCCATAAGACAATCATCACTGAAGGAGCAATTGCAGATCAACGAAGACCAAGGAGTAAGCCCTGGGGTTTGCAGCATTAAGTGGTAAAAGGAGCCCCATGTCCCCCCATCCCCCAAGGCCTGAGAAGGCGTGGCCAGTGAGGTGAGAGGAAACTAAGAGCTTGGGGCATGGAAGCCGAGTGACAGAGGAGAGCGGGCACCTGTCTAATGCTGCTGCTAGGGCGAGTCACAAGAGGGCTGACAATTGGTCATGGTTGACTTTGATGAACAGTTTTGGTGAAGTTACGGGCAAAGAAAGGCCTGACTGAAGTGAGGTTAGAACATGTGGAATCGGGCAAATTAGAGAAATGGAGGTGGTAGAGAAAGGGGATCAAGAGAAGTTTTTGCTTGTTTTAAGGGGGAAAAAAGAATAGCTAGTTTATGTGCCGATGAGGATGATCCAGTAGAAGGTGTAGGGAGAGGGGAGAGGTGCTGGAGGAGTAAAGAGGGGGGCTTCCTAAAGAGGAGGTGGACGTTAGTTCAGTACACATGGCTTGTGGTAACAGGTGGGGAGACAGTGTTTGTGGGTTTAGTTGCTGGTGGGTGAATAAGAAGTGGTAGCCAGTGAATCTTCTGAGTGTTTCACTTGTTCTCAGTGAAGTGAGGAGTAAGGTCAGCAACTGAGAGTGGGGGGGGGCGACGTGGTATTAGAGATTTGAGGGTAGGGCAGAATATGTAAGAGGAGAGGGGAAAGTAGCAGAAAAGCTCCACTTCAGGTTCAGGGTCATGAATTTAAAGTGAAGCCATCGGTGGGTGTGTATGTGTTTTTCTATGTGTTTCCAACCAGATTTAGCTACACAGGTACTGGTGCAGAGGCAAAGAGGCAAATTGCCAGGTTCGTGGTTCTGCCAAGCCTGAGTGATGAAACAAAAGAGGGGTAGGGCAAGGGAATTGAGGGCCAGTGCCAGGGAATGGGATCACTGTGGAGTTAAAGTTGTTTTGTTGTTGTTGAGTTCAAGGAAATTCTAATGTAATAATTTTTGTTTAAAAAGAGCATGTTAAATATGCAATTTTCATTTTAAAAATTTCTGTTCATTCTTCTTTCATCCTTTTGTTTGTAAATATGTGTTGAGACATGTCTAATGATCTGTAAATTCTATTAATAGTTTTGTGTGGTGGGATTTTGAATGCATTTAAATTCCTTTTATACTTTTTAAATACTTTTCTTAAATAATAAGCCATATCATTTCTCCATCAAGCAGTCCTTTTTTTTAATTTTTTAATTTTTTTTTTTAAGAGACAGAGTTTCACTCTGTCATCCAGGCTGGAATGCAGTGGCACGGTCGTAGCTCACTGTAGCCTCCGACTCCTGGGTTCAAGCGATCCTCCCTCCTTAGCCTTCTATGTAGCTGGGATTATAGGTATGTGCCATCGCACCCAGCTAGTTTTTCTATTTTTTTGTAGAGATGAGGTCTCCTTGTGTTGCCCAGGGTGGTCTGGAACTCCTGGCCTCAAGCAATCCTCCTGCCTTGGCCTCCCCAAGTGTTGGGGTTACAGGCGTGAGCCACTGTTCCCCCCTCCTGCCACCGCTTTTTGAGCAAAGTTGAAGAAACATAAGGGGATGGGAATAAAAACATACTGTTTAAGTTTAGGGCACATGGGGGTCATATGGGAGCTGCTGGGAGAGATGGGACAGAAGGCAGAAGGCAGTTTGGCCAGAGGTCAGTTGCTAAACTGTGTAAGTTGTGTTTTACTTGGTAGGAAATAGGGCATCCTTCTGTGTTAGAGAGTAAGATGTCTGGATCTTTGCTTTACAAAGGCTGGCTGAGGGCAGTGTCTGAGGGTGTTTGGTGGGAAACCTGGGGAGAGGGAAATCAACTAAAAGGCAATGATTTTGTTCCTTGAGGAAGGTAAAAAAACTTAACTACAACCTGATCTTGAGAGATTAAGCAATTTGAGTAAATGGAGAGACAACCAAGAACTTGCATGAGAAGACTGAGAATGATAAAGATACCTTTTTTATTATGTAAATTTAGACAAAATGCAATTCCAGTACAAATCCGATACTATACGTATTTTTTATCTTGGCAAAATGATAATGAAATTTGTCTAGAAGCTTAGAGAGATGAGAATAACAAAACAGTATTTTTTATTTCATAAGGTTGTTGTGAGGAGTAAATGGTACACTTCAAGGGCTTAGCATTGTGTTTGACACTTGGTATGTGCTCAGTAAACGTTTGTTGTTCTTGTTATCCATCATTCCTTATTATATAGGTTTGCCATGAAATGCTATTCTCCGTATAAGAACTAGCTTATTTTTTTTTCATTAGATCAACATTCCTTTAATAATTTACTTGAAGTGGTGTGTTTCCCCCCCACCCATAGTTTTCTTTGCCAAAAACTACTGGGTTTTCTGAAATCTTAATGAAGTGTACTTTTAGATACCACAGTGTCTTTGAGCATTGCAAATGATCATCCCACTTTTCAGTCTTCAGGGGGGTTTACTGAAGCTTCCTTGAAAAGCAGTGTAGCATTAAATATTAACATATACCTCTCTATTTTGCTGTAGTTTCTATTACTAATGAGATTGAGAAATCAAATTTTCACTTCAGTTTTGAGGTTTAAAATGTTGGATGAGAAATAAATATTATTTAATATATAAGGCTTGAGGAAACACTGCTGCAAATTTTATTTTTTAAAAAAGAATACAAAAT
Source organism: Avahi laniger (assembly GCA_963575035.1). Lineage (NCBI taxonomy): Eukaryota > Metazoa > Chordata > Mammalia > Primates > Indriidae > Avahi > Avahi laniger. The sequence continues at coordinate 4,216 of CAUYSK010017314.1, read as the reverse complement.
GGGAAAGAAATTTACTAACATAATGATGGACTATCTGGTTGGTGGGATTATAAGTAATTTTTTAATACTAAATTTTACACAGTGAACATACATTTCTTTAAAAAAAATTAGAAGAGGAAAATAAAGGTCTGGGTTATAAAGACAGGCATCTTCTCGCTCTCTATCCCACCCCTCACTTGGTAGCTCATGGACTTGGGGCAAATCACATACCATCTCAGAGCCTTTGTTTCTTTATCTGGAAAAGATGAGAATCAAGCGAAATAAAAAATAAGTAGAAATGCTAAGGAAATTGCAAAATGCCATGCAAATGGTAGTTATTATTAGAAGTAGTCTTAATTTCCAGAAATTATGCTCTTCTATTTTGGAGAGGCCTTATTCTAAAGCTCTAGTTCTTCATTACTACATTAGAAGAAGGCACTTATGCAGAAATCATACGTACGATGACTCAATTTTATTGAAGCCTTCTTTGTCTGTTTTTAGAAATTCATTTTTAATGGTAGCTTTAAAATCACAGTGAAATTTTAAGTACTTAACAGGACTATCAAAGTGTCTTTTTAAAAATAAATCACTTCTGTAATATTTCATATTCAGAATAATTTTATAGGTTGAGTTAGTGGGGCAAATTTTCAAGGTGAACATCTGAAGGTGAATTCTATATTTGTTGGATAATTAATGGAATAGCTTTGCTAGCAGATAAGCCTATATATTTGAGATGTGTTTTCCCACACATTTATGAAAACAAACAAAGGTCTTTTACTGCAAGTTACAGGGAAATGCATGGCATTTTGCAAGCTCTAAAATGATTAGATTTTCCAGTCATAAAAGGTTTTATCTTAAGGGTACTGACAAACTAGCATGTGCAAAAACAGCAAGCCTGGCCTTGTTCTTTGTAAACACAGGGACATTTGATTTTCCAGTACCTGTTAGAATCTGTTTTGACAAACCTTGCCAGAAGAGGCCAGCTTTATCAACAATATCAAACCGTTCAGAGTTATTCTCTGAAGATGTTACAGATTTATTCTGGACTCTTCTGCCTGGTTTGGTGAGCTCTTCATCCTTCTAATGCTACCTCAGTTTGAAATTCCAAACCACCTCTAAAAAAATAACCTTGGCCCAGTTAGCTGGGCGCGTCATAAAAATATTTAGCTTTGAAAAAGGGTAAATACACATCAGGCCGGAAATAAGGACATAATGTCAACTCTTTCCCCCTACAAACCATTTTTATAAAATGTAATCAAGATACTTTAATTTAGGTGGTTATGTTCAGAGTTCAGAGAACCATTTATTTGTTTGTTTTCAACTGCAAAGAGTTTAACCAGCTGGACTCTTTGAACCTTCATATCATTAAGCTTGTCCTGGATCAGCTCATTTTTTCTAGCTTTTCAAGCTCTTAACCCAGTCAGCCATTCTTTCACTGTTTACCAAAGTCCTTACCTCCCATGTCCTATCTATGATTGAAGCTACCAGCCATGAACTCCTACAGCTTTCTGCATTACAACCTTCCCCCTTCCCTGAACACGACATAGCTGTGTTCTCACCCAAGTCTCAGAAGGATAGTGTGCTTCTCCTCCTGTTTAAGGAAAACTCCTTCATCTTTGCTCATAGCCCTCTGAGATCTGCATCCAGAAATTTCACCATGTCCTCTGGCTCTAGCCTCACTTTCTATTCTGTTTTCTCCCACAGACTGAGTGTGCTTGAGTATTTTTATCAGTTAAACAGAAAAGTCCTTGAAACTGCAACCTATTATAGTCCTTGCACCTTTGCTCACCTTTTTAAAACTAGACTTGAAGAAATTCACACCTTTCAGTGGGTCCTCGACTCACTGCAATGTGGCCCCATGCAGCCTTCATTTCACCACTTTTCACCAAGAGCCATCAGTGACTTTGGGTTACTACCGTCAGTGCAGACATTCCTCCTTGACTTATGTGCATGCTACATTATTGCCGTGGGCTTTACTTGGCTTTCTGTGACTTTTTAGTTTCCTTCATGACCTTCCATCACACTCTCCAGCTTTCCCTTCTCAGGTTCTTTTATGAACTCTTCTTGCCTCTCCGTTAAACTGTGGCATTCCCAGGACTTTGTCCTCACACTGCAGATTCTCCCTGTATGGTGGCAAGGCTTAGTCAACACAGAGTTGATGGCTCCCAAATTTGTGTGTCAGCCTTCAGCTTTTCAGACCCAAATATTTAGGAGCTGGCTTCACATCTCATTCATTCACTGAATCATTGCTTCATCAATATTTGGAGTGTCTACTATCATCAGACTCTGTCTTAAAAGACTGAGTAATGAAAATACAGGTTCTGCTATATCAGTGGGAAAGGTGGAAAAACCCAATAGTGACAGCACAGTGAATCATGTACTCTGAGAGATGCAAGCAAAGGATACTGTGAGCACAGAGTGGTAGGGACAAGCACTGGCTCTGAGGGTTTTGGGGGACGTTATCCTAGGGACCTTAAATTAATTAATTAAACATGGAGGAAGAGAGATGCCTTTCCTCATTTCTCTCATAATTCTTACCCCACTCAGTCACCTAAATCAAAACCCCCAGAGTTATCCTTGGCTCCTTTGTTATATTTGGTTTTCAGTTGGGCACCAAGTCCTGCTCACCAAGTCCCAAGATAGGCTACAAGTCCAGCCCACTTCCCCATCTGTACTACCTCTGTCCTGATTGAAGGTCTCGCCATCTGCCACCTGCATTATCTCAGTAGGCTCACAAGTATTCTCCCAGCTTCATGTCTTGATCCCTTTGGATCCACCTTTCCAAGGCCAGCAGGGTAGTATAGCAAAAATGGGCATCCGACCTTGTCACTGCTCTGCTTAAAAGTCTCCCATCACCTGTAACAGATGTTTTCAAACTTCTGATTAGAATCCCAGGGGCAGGGTACCTCTAAATCTGTCTCTGTGTATCAGGCCTCAGCCCTACAGATTCTGATTCTGTAGAACTGCTGGGCTGGAGCCTGTGTTTTTAAGTTCCCCAAGAGATTTTGACACTTGACCAGACTGAGAAACCTCCAGCCTATCAGGATCAAGTCTGGCCCCTTTCCCTGTGCATGAGGCCCTCCGTGACCTGGCTTCAGCTTTGCAGTCAGCTGCGCTTCCTGCCACGTTCTGTGCCACACTTTCCCCTCACATTCCAGCGATACTGCAGGATGCTTTCCCTTACTGTCACGCCATTTCATGTCTCCCTCATTTGTCCCTGCTGTATGCTTTACCTGAAATAAAAGCCCTTCTCTTTCAGTGTGAATGAGGTGTCCTTCCTTTGTTCCCATGGCAGCTATCAATGCACAGTACAATGTTTGCCAATCATCTCTGACTCCCTAATCCTCTTTCATGCTCTGTATCAATTTATTATTAAAGATTGCATTAGAGAATTCAACTTTAATATCATCTTACAATGTATATAAACAAGCTTTTGCTTTTTTCCCATAAGTGACTTCATTTTAATTTACTTTAAATTATGTAAGGAAAAGTACAATTTATCAAGTGTATTTTTGGGTGACTTGTTTGGTTTCAAAACTGAAAGTACGTTAAAATGTAGCTTGCTATTTAATGATGCTAACACTGCCAGAAATAGAGCAAAACAACTGCTTTCAGTGGCCCAGAGTTTTCGATTTTTGCACTTTGCATTTGAAGCAAGGTGATTAAATTTTATAATTTTTATGTTTGGAAATGACAAATAAGAAAGGTTTGGGGATGCCGTTTATAAGTAGTTCTCTGCAAGTAGTTTATTTGGGATGTGGATGATCTTGACTCTCAATAAGTCAGAAGCCAAGCTGATAAGTTGTCACTATGCTTTTGCTTTTTAATGTTGGCTTTTGAAATACTACGTTCATCTTGATGTTCTATGTAAGAATTTTGGTTAGATAAATTCAGGTTTTGGATTCGATGGAGCATGTGACAGAACTTTACAGAATTATCATTTCAAAGATGTCAGAATCTGAGTTCTATCTTAGTATAATGGGTGCAAATTACACAAGGGATGACTATGAATTTAAAAAGTTATAGTGATCAGGCCGAGCATGGTGGCTCACACCTGTAATCCTAGCACTCTGGGAGGCTGAGGCGGGTGGATTATTTGAGCTCGGGAGTTCGAGACCAGCCTGAGCAAGAGCGAGACCCCGTCTCTACCAAAAATAGAAAGAAATTAATTGGACAGCTAAAAATATATAGAAAAAATTAGCTGGGCATGGTGGCGCATGCCTGTAGTCCCAGCTAC
>CAUYSK010017313.1:0-14093 GCA_963575035.1 Avahi laniger | reverse complement strand
ATAAACCTGAAAAATCTTCAAATAATTGGATACTAAATAACACACTCATGAGTCAGAGAAAAAAAATCAAAAGGGAAATTAGATATTATTTTGAACTGAATGAAAATGAAAACACAGCACATCAAAATTTGTGGGATTCAGCTAAAGCAGTACTTAGATGAAAATTTACCACACTAAACATCTATACACAGTAGAAAAGAAGAAGGTCTCAAATCCTTCCACTACCTTAAGGAACTAAAAGGCAAGGAGCAACCGAAACTTAATGGAAGTAGAAAAAAAAGAAATAGTAAAGATTGGAGTGAAAATCAGCGAAATAGAAATCAAAAAATAGTTTAAAAAAACAACGCATTCAAAAGCATTTTGTTTTTAGAAGACAGGTAACTGATAGGGGGAAAAAATAAAGGAAAAATAAACTAACAATTACCAATATTAGAAATGTGAAAGGTGACATAGAAACATATTCTGCAGACATCAAAGTGATAATAAGGGAATATTATGACAACTTTATACCAATTATTAATAATTCAATAACTTAAATAAAGTAGACAAATTCCTTGAAAGACATAAACTACTAAAGTTCACTCATGAAGAAATAAATACCCTGAATAGCTATATATATGTATTTGTTAGCAAAATTGAACTTGTAGTTATTAATCTTCCCACAAAGAAAATGTCAAGCCCATATGGCCTCAATGGCAAATTCAACCGAACAGTTAAGGGAGAAATAATACCAATCCTACTCAATTTCTTCCAGAAAATTGGTGATATGATCAAATATGTAGAATGTACAGAAAATGTACCGGAACTAATAAGTTAGTTTAGCAAGGTTGCAGTATACAAGATCAATATGAAAAAATCAATTGAATTTCTATATACTAGCAATGAATATTGGGAATTGAAATTATTAAAAACATTAGCATAAAAAATATAGAATACTTAGGCAAGGCTGAGGTGAGGGTTAGCTACAAGAAGCAGTCACTTCAGGCCCAAAATTTAAGGGGACACCAAAAACTCAGTAATCAAGATAAATGGTAGTAAAATGTAATATTTCAAAATATCAAGATAAATGCAAAAATCCATAATGAATAAAATATCAAATTTTAAATAAAGATAGGATATATTGTTTATTTTGTGACTTTGCATTATTGTGCCTGGGAAAAAACAGTTGTTTTCAATCAGCCTGTGGTTGCAAGACCTGTATATTGAGAATTACAAATCATTATGGAGAGAAATGAAAGAATACCTAAACAAACAATGGAGAGATACCTCGTGTTCACGGATCAGAGGACTCTGTATTATTGAGATGTCAATTATTTTTCAGAATTGATCTATAATTCAACAATTCCAATCAAAATCATAGCAATTTTTGGTAGAAATTGATAAGTCGATTCTAAAATTCAAAGGAAAATGTAAAAGACCTAGAATAGCTAAAATAATTCCGAAAAAGAAGAACAAAATTGGAGGACTTTTACTGCCTGACTTCAAAACTTATAAATCCACAGTAATAGATGGTGTGGTATTGGCATCAAGATAGATTAGACAAATAGATTAATGAAATAGAATTGGGTATCCAGAAAGTTACCTATGCATATATGGTCAATCAATTTTCAATGAAGGTGCAAAGACAGTTTAGTGGAGGAAAAATAATAGTTTTTTCAACAAATGATTCTGGAAAAATTGGATATCCATATGCAATTAAAAATTTGATCATTTCTCAATAGTTCTAAAATAGTTTTGGGTAAAATTTCAAACTATAAAAGTCACAGAAAAAGTGTTAGGACCTTAGGTAAGGCAAAGATTTCCTAAACAAAATATCTACAGCATGATTTATGAAATAAAAATTATAAATTGGTTTTCATCAATATTAAAAACTTACTCTGAGAAAGACCCTGGTAAAAGGCTGAAAAGACAAGTGACAGACTCAAGGAAAATATTTCTAAGTGCAAATACAGTCCATGGCTTACTTGCTATGCGCTTCTGGGCAAGATCAAAGCCTCAATTTTCTAATCTGGAAAATGGGGTAATTGGTTACTTTACAGGGTTGTTATAAGGATCAAAGAGAAACAGGGCTTTATGCACCTACCACATATGGGTTTTCTTTTCTGTTTCTTCTTCACATACAAACATATTAGTCAACGTTCTTCAGAGAAACAGAACCAATAGGATGTGTATGTCCAGAGAGAATTATTTTAAGGAATTGCCTCATGTGGTTATGGAGGCTGGCAGGTCTGAAATCTTCAGGACAGGCCAAGGCTGTAGATCTAGGGAAAAGCTGATGTTTCAGTCTTAAGTCTGAGGCAATCTGGGGGGAGAATTCTTTTACCTCGGGGGATTTCCGTCATTTCTCTTAGGGCCTTCAACTGATTAGACGAGGCTCGCCCACATGGTGAAGGGTAATCGACTTCACTCAAAGTCTACTGATCTAAATGTTAATCACTGTTAAAAAAAAAATACCTCATAGCAACCTCTAGATGGTGTTTGATCAGACATCTGAGCACCGTAGCCTAGCCAAGCTGACATACATTAACCATCGCACCAACACTTCAAATATTTGAAGAGGAAATTTTGATGGTTGGCACTATTCTCTCTCAGAGATTTTCCGATTCTCCTTCCCACAACATGGACTAGTGAATTTCTTTGCTTTTATCCCTCAGCTCTCTGATATCTGCCTTCCCAGTGACTTGGAAATTTTTTCTTCCCAGTCATATTAGAATCAAACTTTCACATTTATAGCTTCATTTCCTTTTGCATCTTGAAGTAGCCTAGCCCTAGGAGTTGGAGTGACTGCGCCATTTAAAGAGCTTGAGCTTGTAATGAAGTACCTATAGATTTTTAAGACACAAAACTCTTTCCTTCCATTAGGGCTGGACAATTTTATGAGACCTCAGAAAACACAGGATGAACCCTTGGGCTTCAGCTACGAGCCATATACCTTAAGCCAGCCTGCATCAGAGCAAAAGAATTTTAATTCCGTCACAACAAGGTTTAGCTGCGAATTTAAATGTCTAAGAAGAGGTAAACGGGCTGCAATTTCATTGCTTCCAAACACGTGACTGCCGCGGGGGCTTCTGATTTATTTATTTTTTTAATGAAGTGAGAGGCCATAAACTCTTCCTGCCGGCAGGCTGGTAGGCCGTGCACACTTTTTAGAGGTGCACCAGGCTGCAGCAAAGAGCAGGTATTAGGAAGCTCACTGAGCCCCCATAATTAAAACCATGCTCAGCAAATGCTCCTGATTCCAGGGGTCACATCTGATTTCATCTAAAACATTCTTTTTGGTCCCTTCGTAACCCGTTCTTGACTTTTGAGCATTCACATCATTACCAGAGGGGAGGGTGGGAAGAACCGGGGGTGAGGAGGTGGACAGAGGAATGTAAGTGATACATTGCGGGTTCAGAACTGGGTTTTGTTTGTAATTTGATTCGAACTGGACATTTGCAATACAGTATCTGTGAGTGGTTATTGCACATTGTTCCTCTTGACTACTAACGCTTTCTTTCTTTTTTTCTGGGTACTTTGAAAAAGGCGAGAATAAAACCGAGCTATTTAATATGGGTACGCTTTATTATTCAAATTTCATATGCAACTTCTATCATTTTCTAATGGAAAACATACTTTTGTTGTTATTTGCTTTAGCCAACACACTTTTCCAAATGTCAGCAGATTGGTTTTTTTTTAGCTTGCAGGTATCATCTGTCGAAATTTTATTTGGCCTTTACCTAAATATTTGGCTGCATAGAACATCAGTTTTACTTTGGAGAAACATTTTGTTCAGTTCCTGAAAAGTCTATGTAGTGAATGAGGACTTTTGTTGTACAAAATGGGGCGCCTTAGTCCAAAACGGCTTTGCCTGCTCTGGGATGCCCTTTAGAGACCTTGAAGGGATCTAAATTGATTGGGGAAAAAAGGAGTGATCAAAGCTTGCTATGGTTGAATACGTTAGTAATTTATTTTCTCTGTAACATTGGTGTGATGTTTTCTAAGGTTTAGATATTTGCTTCTGCTGCTACATTTTAGTTTAGGACAATTGCATTATCTTTTGCACTTTTAGATGTATTTATCAATCACTTAGAGAGGAGGGAAAAAATTTGAATGTCCTCATTGTAGCTAGCACATATTTATTGAGCATCTATGGTGTGGCGAACAGTGTGCTGGTGTATTAAAAAAGACAAAGGATAACACAGTCTTCCTCTCTCTGCCTCAGTTTCTCATCTGGAAAAGGAGGTCCAGCGGGGTGGCGCCGGTAAACTGGCTTTCCAGAAGGGAGGGAAAAGAAGCCATGATTACAGCGTTTGTTGATTTCTATGGTGTAAATATTCCCACAATGGCCCATGGCAAGCTCTGAACCAAATGCGACCCAACGTGGACTTGGGAAGTGACACGCACAATCACTTTGCACCAGTCCGAGCTGTCTCCAGCAGACCATTCCACTGCGTCCAGCTCACCTGCGACCTTCTCCCAAAGCCTGAGCCCCACCTGCGCCTCGCCCTCCTTCCCACACAGACCGCAGAGTTCCTGGCACATCTAGGGCAACTCATGTCTTTGGTGGAATAAATGAATATTAAGTAGGAAATGAACACCCAGAATTTTGAACATTAGCTAAAGGCTATATGCAAATGCATTCCTATCTGTAAGCTCACTGAATCTCCTTCTATAAAAAGAGTTGCTGTTCCCCCTTCCTTTTCAGTTCATGTACTTCAGAAGAAATGGCAGCTCCGTAATCATGTTCTCTTGCCACAGCGCTGCTGAGCTCCACGCACATTGCCGTGGCTGCCTGTGTGGCCTGTGGCTTTAAGACTCGCCTTGTGGTTTCCTTAACTTAGACCTTAAACCAAGCTCTTGAGAGAAGCTACACGAAAAGTAATGAGCCTCAAAAGCGAATGCATTGTCACAGCAAAGAAGAAATTTAATTAGCCGCCATAATAGCATCGTTTAGGCTTCTTTTTCCTTTTCTTCTTTTTAAAAATAAGCGCAGTGATTAGGAATTGTGGGTCCCACTGTCTTAGTCCCTTGAACTCTGTAACTGGGACAGAGTGTGTGTGTGTGTGTGTGTCTGTTCTCTACATTTCAGTTTTACAAATAGGCTCCTCTGAGTTTTAAAATCAGTGATAATTTTTTGAATGGCCCCTTAGGCAGAGAGGGGAGAGACGGCAAGACAGTAAAACAGCGCGGACAGGAGTTTGGGCACAGCTAACTACCTGGGTTCCCTACAGCCAGTGTTTTAGCACCTTTGAGTCTTGGTTCCCTCCTCTCTAGACTGGGACTTCCACGCCATGGCGGGAGGGGCAGGGATGAGTCTGGCCAGTGGTGACTCTAGAATGTCTATGTTTGAGGGACTTAAATAGGAGTGTCTTTTAGTTAGAGCCCAGGTGATTTAAGGTGGTTTGGGGGAAGGGCTGATGGAGTTGGTGGGAAACAGCCCAGGTCCCCACACTCCAAGATGTTGCCATTTGTGCTGGCCCCTCTCTCCTTCCGCACACCCCCTCAGATGGCCCAGTTGTGACTTCTTTTCCCGTTAAGGCTCAAGGACAGGTCTTCTTTGATGGCCCCCAGATTTCTCACGGGGACTGCTTAATTGCATGAGGTCAATGAAACCTCATGCTGTCATCAACAGACAGTCAGCGTTCTCTGCATCTTCCCCAGCTTTACTGAGGCGTGATTGACAAATAAAAACTGTATATATTTAAGACATACAACATGATGCTTTGAATAGACATATACATTGTGAAATTATTACCACGATTAAGCTGATTAACACAATTACCTTTTATTTGTGGCTGCCATACTTAAGATGTATTCTCTTGGCAAATTTCAAGTGTATAATACATAATTATTATCACAATCATCATGCTAATGTCTGGAGACAGACATTAAGTCTGCAGAACTTATTCATCTTGTAACTGAAAGGCTGTGCCCTTTGACCAACATCTTCTTATCTCTCCCACCCTCCCCAACTCCTGGTACCTACCCTTCTGTTCCATTAGTTAGACTTTTTTAGGTTCCATACATAAATAAGATAATGCAAATAAGCATGATAGATAGAACATCCTTTACATGTTAAGCCTGGAACCAGCTTCTCTCTCCTGAATGACACTTGGCTGGGGGGGTCCAGGCTATGGTGATTTTCCCTCGCCCCTCCCCAGTGCAGAGATGATTTGACCTGAAGAGGGGCTTCCTCTCCTCCCCTCTGCTTTTTCTTTTGCCTGAGCAAACAATTATTAAATAGATCCCAATTATTCCTTTGTGGAGATAGTTCTTCATGAGTAGACAGATGATTCTAGTTTAATCATTAAAGTTATATATGTAATTGATTAAACAAGTTAAAATACAAAAGGATAAATAATGAAAAGTCTCTCTCTTGTTGCAGACCTCCCTAACCCACTCCTCAGAAATAATTGCAATGAACAGTTTTGTGTCTCCTTCCAAAAATTTCTTATGCATGGTTAAGTACATTTGTACATATGCATTTTCAAAATTTTTGTTTTCAAAGGGGTAATGCATTAGTTACCTTTTTCTGCTCCTTGACTTTTTTCCCCACTTAATTTATAGAATAAGTTCCATTGCATGTAACCAAAAATCAAACCCAAACTGTCCTGCATAATAAACAGGATTTGTTGACCTACATACCTAGAAGTTCAGAGAATGAGCTCGATTCAATGTTGATGTGACTCAGTGGCTTAACCATGTTATTATATCAGAGATCTGGTTTCTGTCTCATTCGGCTTTGCTTTTCATTGTGTCATTGTTAAGGCTGGCTCCCCATCCTGACTGTCACAGGACTTGCTAACATCCCCAGGGCTACATACCTACATGTCCATATGTAGATGAAAGAGAGAGGGTTATTTCTTGAAGTTCTCTCAGAAGAGCCAAAAAAATGTTTATTTCTGTGTTTTTCCCCCAGAGGCTCAAGCCAACAATTTTACACATCTCATTGGCATGAATTGGGTCATGTTCCCCCATCAGAACCAATCTCCTTAGAAAGGATGAGGTTACATGGATTAGTTAGGCTTCAGCCACCCCAGAATCAGGGATGAGGTTATCATTTTCCAAATATATGGGCTGTGAGTGGTAAGCATATCCTAGCAAGAAATAAAATGATTAGCAACATTACTTGACATTATATTATACACATCTTTCCATAGCTGTACAGCTAGATATATTTCCTTTAAAAAAATAAAATTGTTAGTGTAAGGCTCATGTATGTGGACACAACATAATTTATTTAACCAATTCCCTGGTAATGAACATTTAGGTCATTTCCAACTCCATCCCAATATAGTCATGTTTTAGTGAATTCTATACATGCATTTTTGCATACATATGGATTATGGGTATATCTGTTGGTTAAATTCCCAGAAAGATGGGTTTGAGAATGTAATTAGCCTACATTTAGTTACAGAGAATCCACTCCAGGAGGTAAAGACTCAAGTTTGAACTTTCAAGGATGATTGTCAAAATCACACTGTTGGACTGATCACCGAGGGAGCTGCTGCCTAACTGGGAAGCTGCCGCACGAATGTCAGGTCCCAGAGTCACACCACCAAGCCATGACCAGGAATTAGTGACGATCAGGAAGCCACTGTCGCCGCGGCTCCAGAGCTGCCCTGTACCAGGAATATGGATGCTCCATACCCACAAAGCTAGTGACCACAGACACAACAGGAGCAAAGTGTCAACTTCATTTTTGCCTCCAAATCTCACATAGCACTTCAGATTGGTAGAATCGAATTCACATTTGAAATCTTATCTGCAAAGGGGTCTGGGAAATGCTTGGCTTTCTAGTCTCTACAATCAAGGAGGCACTCTGGGAGGAGAAAGACATTCATGCCGGTCTCTCACATGGCAGAGTGTGCATTTTGTGGTGTACTAGATCCAGCCAAAATTCTCAAAGAAATTTTTTCTTTGCTGCCTATGTAAAACTAAGATCTCTGTGGCCTCCACCCCAACTTCATTGTGACTGTGTAGACCAAAAGCAATTCTTCAGAGCCTGTATTGATTAAGAAGGATGAGCTATTGCTCTTCAGCTGCAGCAAAGATGCAAGGTTGAGAAAAATATTATCTGCACGACAGAAAAGCAAAGACATCGTCTCTCCCAAAGACATGAGAAAATGAAAGGTGGACTCCTCACCTGTTTGGCCATTATTGAGCATCTCTGCGGGCCTGATTCTGTACCAGTTAGTCTTCACATCTCCCCCAAACATGGGTGTCATAATCTCCTGGCTGGATATGCAGACAGTGCACATTGTAACAGTCCCAAAGGATTAGCTTCCCTTTTGATTGCTGGGTGCCTTATACACACCAGTTGTTAAATATTTTGAATATCACTCTTGAGCATGTCTAGTTTATAGATAAGAAAACTAAAGTTCTAAAACATTAGGACATTTTCCCAAGGTTAGAGGGATGGAAAGTAACCAAGATTTGAGCCCAGTGGAGCATGGCTCCAGAGGTTGTTTTTTCTACCATGCCTATTGCTTTTTTGCCGAATCAAATATTAATACAAAAAATGCTTATACAGTACCATGTCCTTTAGTAAAGGCTCTACTTTTAAAAAATTTAAAATTTGTGCATCCATTAGTGAGGAATGTGGAAAAACTTTTATCCTTGACTTTTGTTTGTGAAATCTCCCTTTGGCCCCAAATTTGCTAATTTCTTTTTTATCCACCAAAAAAACATCACCAGGAAGTGAGGACCCACCTCCTGGTGCAGGTGTTAGGGATATTGTGTTCAGGGAAAACAAACCCTACCTAAGCTTCTTTAAGATTTGGGCATTTGTGAATGCCACAGCTATTTGCAAAAAGAATCTTAGATTTCTGCATTTCAAGGCTGACCATTGAAATGCAAGCTATTGTTTTTGGAGGGTCACTCTCAATGGGCTTCAAACTCCCTTTTGATCTCTTCCTCCCCCCACCCCAATCTCTTTTTCAAAATGCTCCTTTTTTTCCCTACAAAGTGAGGCTCTTTTCCATCTGGCTGTTCACAAACTACTCCTTCCTGACATTCACTGAGGCTGGGAATTAGGCCTTGGATATCAGGGCATCCTAATATGATTTGTTTAGCTCTGTTGAGGAGTATTTATGGAGGATTTGGTTAACATTGCTGTCTGTGCTGCCAAGTAGGTTTTCAGAAAAGTCTTCCCTAAGTCACGCTTGCTGAAGAGACAGGCAGTTTGTGTCCTATTTTCCCAAATATGAGAATATGACATTAAATGAGCCTTAGAAGAAGAAAAACAAGTCCCTATGGTTCCTGAAAATGGCAGCAATCGGAAAGCACATTATTTGCTTAATGTGTTTTAAAAGAAACATATTCATGTAACAGTTAAAAATGTTCTTGGAGCCTAATATGAAAAGGGCAACTGCACCTCTAAGTTTTGCTTTCAAACCAGTGAAACAAAGTATTCTTGGAAGAACAAGTTGTTGCTCCCAAAGACGGACATAGGTGATCTCTTTTAAATTTGTCACCTCCAGCCAATACCGACAACAGAGAGTCTTAATTTGGATTTCAGGGGAACTCTGATAAGTCACCCAAATGTTTATAGTGCAAATATGTGAAATTAGCATTTTCCTAGAAACCAGGGTCATAGCTTTCATTAGATTTCTATGAGGGACTCAGAGCCCTAATTGTTTTACATTAAATGACCTACTGTGGCATTGAAAAGAACTTTCTAGGATGAACTTGGCCTGTGCCGTATTGATTAGACCTGGGGAATGGGGTGGACTGAGGTAGGACCTCATTTATGACCTGCCTTTAGCATGATCCAGTCAGTCAACAAACCTCCAAGAAGGACTTGGCTTAGCAAAAGGCAAGAGATTTGATTGTCTCTCTTTTAGGAGTCACAATCATAAATGCAATTGTTAACTGCAAATTACCCAGTCCCTTTCAAGTCTCTAGCTGCAGGATTGAAGCCCAGAGCCTTGCAATTCCTAGGGAGGCAACATGCTGTGTGATGAAGTGTTCATTAGTTGATTGTGTAAAGTGCTTTGAAGATCTGAGGAACCAGAGTGCCAGGAAGCATCATCAACCTCCTTAAACTTTCTTTGTCTCTCTTTTACCTAAAAGCAACTTGTCAGCCCAGGATGAGGCACCCAAAATACAGACCTTGCTCTCCAGTCCTCATTATCAAATTAGTGGCCTGGCTGAATGGGGGCGTGTTCTTTTTTCCTGAAGAGGAGATAAAAACTTGACTCTCATAAGAGTCCTAGTTTAGAACAGGTGCTCTCCCCTATCGACCACAGTGGCAGCTTTTATATGGAGATGCTTAAAACAAGTTAAAGCCTGGAGTGTTTGGTGATAAATTACATGAGAGGACCTGCAGGCTGATGCTCCAGTGCATCTGGGAGGCCAGCCACCGGCAGAGGATTCTGCACAATGCCCGGGAAGCCTCCACAGGGGATAAAAGGATCAGAATTTACAGTCTAGTCGGAGTGTAAGATAAGCTCACAGATAACTATAATATAAATCAGAATGTGTTCATTAGAGCTACAGGAGAGACTCAAAGAGCAGGTAGGGGGTTAGAAAATGGGACTACCACACTCCATGCATTGAATCAGAAGTTTCAAGAAGACAGTGGCTTTGGAAAGAGTAACAGCAAATTATAACCCACGGTCATTGAGTCCTCCCTACGTGCTCATTGGGCTAAATCCTTTACGTGCATCATCTCATTAAATGGACCTTGACTGATAGGTAGGGTTGGGCCGGGTATTATGGCTGGGGACGGCCTTGCTCAAGGGGAAGAACAAGGACAAGAGCTTGTGGCTTCTGTTCTCGCTCTTGGGAACTAAAGCCTCAGTCCACTTATCATCACTCTGCACTCCTTACACAGGAACGTGAATTTTTGGGTTTGTGTTACCTGCTACTGATTTTACTAAAATGCCCCAAGAGCATAACAAATCCTTACCTCAATGCTAATTTCAATCTCCTGATCATACGATCATGTGGGGTGTGACGGCAGCTCTGGAGCCTCGGTGTGCAAAGGGGCTGGGGGAAGCAGAGGGCTCATCCAGATGAGGCGTTTGCCCAGCAAGCGTGCCATCCTTAGTTGATTTGTGTTTGCTTCCGTTGGATCCTTGACCAGAAAAAACACATTAGTGGGAAGATGAGTGAGATCTAGCTAAGGTCTGTGAGTTAAAGGTGTTATATCTGATCTTGATCACTGCATAGTGTTAATATTTGGGGAAGCAGAGTGAAGAGTATAAGGTGACCCATCCTACCATTTTTACAACTGTTTGTAAGCCTAAAATGATTTCGTAATGAAGAGTTAAAAATAAAAACAAATAAAATAATGGATGCAGATTTGGAGTGATTAGGGTGGAATGGAGTGAAGGGGTTTGAGATGAAGCCCCAGCGCCGTCCCTTGCTCTCCCCTGCTGGGATACTTGTGGAAGCAGAGTCCCAGGCCCCAGAAGGTGCAGGGAAGGGGCCTGAGCAGCTATTCTCGGACAGGCTCCTTCACATGATCCTTCCGAAGAGGTGAGTTTGGGAAACAGCATGATCTTATTTGCTCCTCTAATCCTCCTGCCAAGTGAGACACCGTCAGCCCCCATGTCTGAAGGAGGAAACCAAACCTGAGGGAGAGTAAGGGGCCTGAAGTCACAGGTCTAGTGAGTAGTGGAGCTGAGATCCACTGTATTTCTTTTTCTCCTAAATCCTCTAATAAAGCCTTTCTTAGAACTTTCCTCTAACCTTGTGCAATATTTATATGTTTATCTCTTCCAGAAACCCATGGCAGGCACCTCCTCGTTTACCAATTCTCTACCCTCCCCACCTCACCAGCACCAAACAAGCGGCCGACACGTGGCAGGGAATGTTCTCTACATCCAGACTGGCCTCTAGTGACTGCCAAGTGGCTTTTATCTCCCTGGTCATCCTGTATGTGCGTCCCACCTAGGGCATACAAATTGAATAGCTATTTTTGATTGGGAAGATTCTTGGGTTTATAGCCTTTCCAGTTCAAGCAATGTTTCTGTTGATTTTAATTTAATTTGAAGCATGTAAAACACACACACATATAAACACACGTAAGTGGAATTAAGTCATCTAATTTCAAATATTAATTAACATCGTAGGAAAATAACTTTGATTAAGGCAGGGACAGGATTCTTTTAAAAGTTATGTCCAATCCTAGAGCCATTACTGGGCTTTTTTCTCTTCTGACATAGAGGCCCGAGAGTTGATCTTGCAGGTCCCTGGGAGACAGCAAGGTGGCGTGCTCAGTGACTTACTGAGATGTTTAGTACGGAGATGACCTAAGCAGGCTCTAACATTCTGGGCCCTTGCACTCCCAGGCACTATTGTTTTGCTTCTCCTACTCTCAATAACAGGAATCAAAAGAGGAAGTACAAGTCATGTGAGACTCAACTAGAGGAGGTAACAGGGTTGGGCACATGCTACCCCAAAATATGGCAGCGTGGCATTGGAGAAAACAGTAGAGGCAGGAAGGCCACTCTCCCCTTCCCCTCGCCCTTCTCCACGAAGCAGGTCCTAAGACCCTCATTCGAGAGCTGCCCTCGCTATGCCTGGAGGAAAGGAACATCCTTGTCTCTGAAGACACAGGGACACAGAAGAATCCGAACAAACAGGCCACGCTAAGTACTGTCCTCCCGATCCCGCCAAGTTTATCACTACTAGACCAAATCCTCCTTGTTCAGTTATATTTCTTCATGAATGTCCAATTTTCATCAAACTTAACATAACAGTACACAGATTTATTTGCTTGAGTCTTCATTTTCTTAGGAAGGCTCCTGTGCCGTGCGAAACTTCCATTAAATGCACCTACCACAGCAAGAAGAGAAGGAATCCATTTCGTCACCTAAAATTGTGCTTTAGGTGATGAAATTGTGTTTTAGGTAATTAAATCCTATTTATTTTTCTGCAAGAGAGTACCTACCATGTTATCTGTTCCATGATATTTCAGAATATGTTCATAAGCATTATTTTCAAGTCTTATGTTCCAAGAATATTGAAATGATAAAAAGTGGGGTTCAGAGCCCCACAGACCTGGGTTTAAATCTAAGCTCCATCATGTACTGGCTCGGGGATTGAGGTAGGTCACCCAATACCTTTCGTCTCTATTTCCTCACCGGTAGTGCAGGGACTGTAGTAGCCACTTTCCTCCCCAACCCCGTGTTGTGCTCAGGCTTAATTAAATGACGTATAAAAGCACCTGGCACCATGGATGTGGACCTAATGAGAGTCACCCACTGCTAATGGCACAAGCTGTGATAAAGCTCCCCCACTGTCCTTCTCTGCATTTTCGGCATCTAAACTCCAAGCACAGAACATGCTCCCCTTGTCCCTGGCTAACTCCCAATACCTGGTTGCTTCTGTTCTCAGTGGCCCACCAGACTCTTACTAGGGTAGGGGAGGAACAATTTCTTTCCTCACCCTCACTAGGTTCGTGGCTGAAGCCCCTGTAACAAAAGACAGAGTAACAAGAGAAACGCATACAGATTCATTTAATAAGTTATATATGACACAGGAAATTCCAGAAATGAAGTTCCAAAGAATGAAGAAACCTGTATATTTTTATGCTTAAGTCTGATGAAGAGTAGACAGCCGTGGAGAAATGTAATTGGAGAAAGGGAGAATGACCTAATTGTAATAAACTGAGAGAATTCAGCAAGGCCTGTTTGTTCAGATTTTTCTCTGTGTCCTTGTTATTTCAGAGATGAGGATGTTCCTTTCCTTCAGGTAGAGGGAGGGCACCTCTCACAGGAGAGGGGTGTTGGGACTACTTCAAAGGAAGGTCAGAGAATTCTTCTATGATCTGCTTCAGAGGAGAAGGACAGGTGAAGGACAGAGAGAACTTCCTGCTTCTCTTTTTCCAAATGCCAAAGTGCCATGTTTTGGGGTAGCATGTCTAGAACCCATTGATTTTCTGGGGCCTGCTCACCCCTAAATCTGAATAATGAGTCTTGTGCTGAAGCGTTCATGATTAATGAGGACTTAATGGGTCATTCCTCTCTGGTTATAGCATGAATTGCCCAAAGTCATGCAGTGAGACAGCTAGAGCTCTGGACTCCTCATTTTTTAAGCCAGACTGGGTAGTGGTATGCCTTCCTTCCCATTCTATCTAGGGTTCCAGAATGTTCTCCTTC
>CAUYSK010017312.1:0-38982 GCA_963575035.1 Avahi laniger | reverse complement strand
AATTGCCTCATGAAACACTGTAGGTTTTCTCATCTACATTTAAGTGATTTAATCTGATGTGCTGGAAATTTGAATTTGAGGCTCAGCTTTCCTGAAGAATAGCTACATCGTCTTGCATAGAGAAGTCCATGAAATCCATGGAGAGTATGAGATAATTGGTATAATGTATTCAGTCCTAGATGAATGAAAACAGTAATTATTATTATTATTATTTTATTTTAGGGTATTATGAGGGTACAAATATTGTGGTTACATTTTATGTCTTTGTCTCACCCAAGTGAGGGTTAGAGGCATGCCCTTTCCCCTCTGCAATGCTCCCCGTGTCCTATAGTTGTGGGTTTACCCCCCAATCCCCCTAATCCCTGGAGAATAGTACTGCCAAGTGAGCACCACAGTGTTCATCAGTTAGTACCAATTTGATGGCGAGTACAAGTGGAGCCCATTCTTCCGATCTTGTGATACCTCACTTCGGATAATGGGCTTAAATTCAATCCAGGAAAATATAAGAGGTGCGAGATTACTGTCGTTTCTTATGATTGAGTAATACTCCATTGTATATATATACCAAATTTTAATAATCCACTCATGGATTGATGGGCACTTGGGTTGTTTCCACATCCTTGCAATAGTGAATTGTGCTGCCATGAACATTTGGATGCAGATGTCTCTATTATAGCATATCTTTTGCTCTTTTGGGTAGATGCCTAATAGTGCTATTGCTGGATCGAATGGTATTTCTATTTTTAGATCTTTGAGGTATCTCCAAATTCTTTTCCACAGAGGTTGCACTAATTTGCAGTCCCACCAGCAGTGTAAGAGTGTTCCTGTCTCTCCACATCCTCGCCAACATTTGTTGTTTGGGAATTTTTTGATAGGGGCCAATCTCACTGGGGTTAGGTGATATCTCATTGTGGTTTTGATTTGTATTTCTCTATTGATTAGAGATGTTGAGCATTTTTTTTATATAAAACAGTAATTATTATTATATGAGCATCTCAAATCCATTTTCCTTTCCTAAGGAGATGATGACTTAAATTAGCCCTGTCCAAAAAAGGAATAATTCTAGTCAATTTTCTTTTTATCTCCAGCCATTGGTATCCCACCACTGATCTTACCCAGCACCATGTCCTTCCTCTTTCCTTGTTTCTTCCTGTAGCATATGAATACGACTTTTAATCTTAAGCCGGCATTGTTCAGTGATTATTCTACTCTTTGTGTTCTCTGTGTATCGATCCTGCAAATGTTGGCTGTCTCCGAGTGGAAATCTCTTAAGGGCATAGAATCCATTACTGTGAACTGTGTCTACAAAGTGACAAACACAAATAGGTGTTGAATAATACTTTGTATTAACTTGAAGACAAGGTCAGTGATGATCTTCACAGTTTACTAAAAGTCAGGGAAGTGATAAATTTATTCCCAAAAACATCTCTCAGAAAAAGAGGCTCAAATGCATTCAAAATCATGGAGGAACAACAGAAACGGGGGACGGGGGGGAAGGATAAATGCCTGAGTCTTGCCCTTTTAAATGTGAAGAGAGCATTTCCATTTCTCTATTTCATCATTATTTGAAATTCAACATGCTTTAAACCCAACTCTCTTTTTTCTCTCTCAAAGCAGCCGTCCTTATTAGCGTCCCTATTTCAGATTTATTCTCATAGCTTCGTAAGCTCAAAACCCCTGAGTCATTTATTACTGCTGCCTCTTCCATACACTCATATCCAATCAGTAATCAAGTCCTGTTGTTTCTGCCTTCAAAATAATTTTCATATCTTTCCTTTTCAGTTACCATGGATACCATCTAATCTCCCTTTTTGCTTCATGCCTGGACAACTGCATTAACTTCCTGAGTCTCTCAGCTCCAATCTGCCCTGCATACAGCTGCTGCTGGAATAATTTCTTTTTCCTTGCCTAGAAACCTTCAGTGGCTCCTCATTGTTCTTACCTGGAGTCCAAATTCTTTACAGTAACTTGCGTGGCCTTCCATAATCTGACCATATTGAAAGGATCCTTGCTAATTTACATGATGCCTTTGGGCAAAATTGAGATGGCATCTCCTATAAGGCAGAGGAAGCCTGGTGATTTAAGGCTCAGCTAGTGAACCAAGCCTTGACCCAAGGAAAAATAAATAAATAAATAAATAAAAAGGTAGTCACATCCTTCTTGGAGAGCAGGACACAGGCTGTTTTTTAGCCCTCAGCCACTCAGAGGCCCTTGCAAGACACAACCTTCATAGCCACAGGCAGCCTACATGTTCAACCTGATTTCTCTTTGCACCGAAACTCTGTCCTTCTCTCAGACAACTTTGCTTTCTCTGAACATACTATACTTAATTTGACCAGTGTCCCTTGACTCATGGTTTTTGCATTTCTTGAAATATACTTCAGCTTCTTCATAGCTGGCTAATTCCTGCTTGCCCTTCAACATTTGCCTCCAATGTTACTCCTCTGGGAGGCCTTTTCTAATTCCATAGTCTGAAAAAACTGGCTTGGTTTCCGTAGCACTATGTACAGCTCGGTTATACTGCAGAGGGGTCAAATTTGATAACCTGCAGTGCAGATGGGCCAAAGTATGACTTTTCAATTTTTTGGTGACTGATTTCATCTTGCTCTGGAATTTCTGGCAATGTTAGAAAACCATAAACTTTTCAATTTCAAAGTAATTGTCTCTTTTGGATAAATAACCAGACACTTCAAATGTTCTAACTCTCCTCTCCAGGGAGTTGATGGAGTCTGGGAGCAGGATGAGGTCTGCTGAACTAATGGTGTGCAGAAGTGGTGAAGAGGTGATTGACTGACATGTCCTTTTCTGCTTGCTTCTGGCGCTCTAGACAAGCTCAGCTCCCCTGGTCTTTGGGAGGCAGCCTGTATTCACATTAAAGCTGCCACTGAGTATATGGCTGTTGTAACTCAGGTTCTGTCTTTCCAAGGTGGTGATACATGGTGATGGCTTCCAAAGAGCTTTGCCATCACCTCCTGTCGATCAGGCTCCATGCGGGCTCTTGCTGGTGCTTCAGATTCCCGGTAACTCCATCCCTTCTGCAGCTTGGCCTGTCTTTGCCTCTAGTAAGTTCACCAGCCAGTACTCATGATCCACATTCCAGGAGCTTCTGGATTCCTTCTACCTCATATAAGCACCAAGGGAGAGTCATTTGTTCCATATCAGCCCAGTCTCTGCTGACACTTCCTCCTCTCTTTGTTGCTCTACTGCTTCAAGGCTAGTTTGAACAGCCTGGGAAAACAGGGCACTAGCATGGATGCTCCTGGGTTCTGCCTCAGTGTGCCTGTTTTTTTTTTTGTGTGTGACAATCTCAATTGCAGCAAAACTTTCCTGTCTCCACACCTGGCCCCTGTGCTGGGGCTCTACTTAGGGACCCATGATCATCCTCTCTCTCATCTCATCACCTTTAGATCCCCCTGTCTGACTTCTGTCTCTCAAGTCAGAAGTTCTTTCCAATTCTTTCTTCCTAGTTAGGTACATGGCGACTTCCCTTAAGTTGTAATACTTAAATTTCTCTCCATCTAGAGCATACAGTAAAATTGCATGCTTCAAATTCCAAGTTTTGCTCCTGGTATGGAGAGAGAAGCTATTCAACTTTAGAAATAACTATTTCTCAGCAAATCCTGGCTTTCATGACTACAGTTTTGCCATGGGCTCCTCTTTTACAAATCAAAAGCTGAATGGTGGCTCTTTCTTTGCATTCCAGTTATAATAAAATCTTCCTGGAGGTAAAAAAAAAAATGCATCTGGTTTAGTAGAGGACAGTCTTATGCAAGAAGAGTGAAAAAAGAAATCATTAATGTCTTACAAAAACATTATCCACTGCTACACCAACAGTTAAACTTTTATTGTGATCATAGTTTCACTGGTCTGTCTTTCCCTCTAAACTGAAAGTCTTCCATGGTGGCTATGTCTTACTCCACTTTGCAACCTAATATAAGTAAAACAAAGACAAGGTTTAGGGACACCTCCCATCCTCCCCTGGTCCAGTGGAAAAGACAAAGGGAAGATCACAAAGGAAAATAAAAGTGTGACAACTTCACATCCTTAGGCAGGGAGCAACACACATGTGGCAGAGAGGATGGATGAGCATTATTGTGGAATATTCTGGGTTCTGAAGCAATTGGATCCTGCAGTGATTGGTCAGGCAAGAATTTGCAATCCCACCAGTGGGGTCTCCATAGAGGCAAGAACCAGATGTATGCTGTGTTGCTTCAGGCTGCTAAGGAGAGAAAACCACAGAGCTCTTATTTTTCTGGAGCTGGCTAGGAGTAGTGCTGGCCTTTATGGATAATGTCCAGGTATCCAAGGATTGGGATACTCATGCATAAGTAATCATAACAGTATTTCTAACAACTGTCAAGGATTGAGCTCACACTATGTGCCAGGGGCTCTTCAAAGAGACTTTACATATGTTGACTCAGTTAATTCTTACCACAGCACTATAAAGTAGCTTCTATTATTAGCTTCATTTTACAGATAATTTGTCTTAGGTCACATAACTGAAAAGGAGAGCTAGAAGTGAACACAGCAAGTGTAACTTTAGAGCTACTATTCTGTGCTCTTACCCACTTGACAATCCTACTTATACAATTCAAATGTAATATTTGTGCCTATATTTCAACTTGCATTACAATTAAACTGGATGAACCTATTTTATATTTCATGCTTGTAGTCTTCAACAAATCTCAACAGAATCTGATGACCAAAAGAAGAAAGACTTGTTTCAAGTAGCAGATGGGCAAGGAGGGTCCAAAAGGAAATGCTCCAAAGGGAAAATTTCCTGGGAAAATCCATTAATACACAGAGTCATAGAAAATTCACTTTCATAATTTAAATGGCTTTCAAGCTTATTTAAAGTGAAATTTTTTTCCCAAATAAAATCTTACAAGGCAGCAAGATAGATAAGTAAGTGATCAAAGTGATGCTACAAAGCTTGAAACTGTGGTGAGTGCTCAGAGTCAAATGCTCAACTTGCTACCTCCTCCCCTTGGCCCCCCTCACCCATGAAGCATTTGACAAATTCATTGTACCCCTTCTATGTGCCAGAAGTTTTGTTACATTCTGCCACACAATTTAAAAATTCCAACTATGATTAATTAAAAATTAAAAATTAATTAAAATTAAAAATTCCAAGTATGAGCTACGTTTCAAAATATAGTCTGAAACTTGCTTTATGGTATTTCATTTGAATACATATGTGTGTTAGAATAGGTGGGAGGATTGCTGTTTGCTTACTTGCCCAGGTGTGCACATCAATTTTTGTTGGGAAAAAAAGAAAGAAAAAAATATTGATTTCATTTTTATTATGATTTAGTTTTCATATATTTGCCATATATAGGTATGGTAACAATTTTCTGAACTAACATTTCGGTCTGGTATGTTGTCTGACAATAGGAAAGAGTATTTCAAAATCTGGATTGTCTATGCAGCTCATTATATATGGTTGGTAGTTTAGTGTGGTGGAGTCAAAAGGATCTGGTTTTTAATCCTGACTTCTTATCTGTGGATTTTTGGGCAAATTAGTTGACTTCCCTATCCCTCAGTTTCCTCATCTAAAATTTGGGGATAATTATAATATATTAATAGTATTTACATCTCTGTAAATGTTCTAGGAAT
Source organism: Avahi laniger (assembly GCA_963575035.1). Classification (NCBI taxonomy): domain Eukaryota; kingdom Metazoa; phylum Chordata; class Mammalia; order Primates; family Indriidae; genus Avahi; species Avahi laniger. Next base: position 33,366 of record CAUYSK010017312.1, on the reverse strand, counting down.
ATTCTAAGCATAAAGGAAATCATAAATTTAAAGTGGCATAGTACCCAGAATATAGCAAATAATAGTAATTACTATTAGCAAGCTTGCAAACATAGTATCTTTGTGTTGGTATCATTTTCCAAATATGTTCAACTCTTAATGAGCAATGAATAAAAGACAACTCATTCACATATGCATACATTAAGGAATAGTTATAGTACCTTACGGTACCTTATAGTGTAGAAATTGTGTTAAATACTAGGTGTTCAGGGTCAGTAAGGCTCATTATTTATCCTCAAGGAGGATACACTCAAATGGTGGAGTCAGAGAAGACCAAGGACCGCTATCAATGGGAACTGTGAAAAGGTAGCACTATTGATTTGTACAGGGTACAATCTTAACAGGGAAAGGGAGGACAACTAGGTGCAACTGTGTAATTAGCACAGGTTTTCAAGAATTTGAAGAATGAGCTGGTGAATTATGGAAAAAATTAACAACACATCCAAAGGAATGGAGATAAGAAACAACTTGACACACTATTGAATTTGTAGTAATTTAGTATGTCCCAAGCAAAAGGTACCTAGAGGGAGGAGGAGTTGGGGAGTTAGGCAAGTGCTTTATCATGTAGGGCATTGCATACTAAGAAAAAGAACTTGAGCTTTATCATGAAAAAGTGCAGAGCTATTATATTAAAGGAGTTTAACCAAGGAAATTGCATTTTAGAAAGACCACTTTGGGGTGAAAAATGAATTGCAGTGGGACAAACTGAAAATAGGGCAGCCATTCAGGAAACAGAAAAACAGGAAGCTATTGCAATAATAAAGTGTGAAGTGATTAGAGCACAAACTAAGAAGCTAACAGTAGATATAGAAGGGGGCAGATTCAAGAGATGTTTTGGAGTTTGAGTCTATTAGGATTGGGTAAGTGGTTGGATTGTAGCAGGAGTTTTGAGACGCAAAGAGGAATATGGACAATCCTATTTTCTTCTAGTTTGGGTGACTAAGTTGGGAAGATTGATATTCACCTAGATGGAAACTGCAAGAAAAGGTGCAGATTTAGTAGGGAAAGAATGATTTGGATGTAATGAATTTGAAGGTATTTGGGGTTTCTAAGTTGAGATGTCCCATATGCAGTTGTACATACAGATCTGAAGTTTAGACAAGAGGTACAAGCCAGAGAAATGTGTTTTGAGTTAATAATATGTATGTATCTAAGAGTTGAAGTTGTGAATGGGGATGAAATTCTCCAAGGAGAGTACATGGAGCAGAAAAGCTAGGGTAAATAACAGAGCCCTGGAGGACAACAAATTTGAGAGTTATTTAGAGATAATAGAATCTACAAAGGAGATTGGGGAAAAAACAGCAAAAGAGGTTAAGAGAGAAACCAGAAGACTAAGTTACAGGATCCAAAGAAGGGAAAAGAATAAAGAATAAAGTAGTCAGGAGCATCAAATGCTACAGAGATAAAACTTTAGAATGCCCATCGGAACTGGGAAGTAAAGAAAGTCACTGATATTTGTTTGGAAAGTAGAGTCAATAGAAGAGCTGAAGTAGACATTGAATGCCAAACAGTATGGCTGCAAAGGAAAGAAGAGATGGGATGGTAGCTCATGGTAAGGAGAGGTTTGAGGTTAAAAAAAGGAATTTTTTTAGTAGCTTAAAATATACCTTTATTATCTCACAGACTTGCATATGACTCAACTGGGTTCTGTGCTTGAGGTCTCTCAAGGCTGAAATCAAGGTGTCAGTCTGGCTGTTATATGCAGGATCTGGAGAAAACTATGTTTCCAAGACCTTTCAGGTTGTCATAATTCAGTTTCTCTTAGTTTCTTACGTTAGAAGGACTTAGGTTCCTGTTCTTCCAGAGGCCACCTGAATTCCTCATCATGTTTTCTTCCCCATCTTCACAGCCATAGTGCATTAAATCTTCTTCCTGCTTCAAATCTCCCTGTCTTGCTCTTTTAGCTTTAAATTTTTCTTTGAATTTTTAATTGTGGTTTAACATAGCATAAAATTTACCACCTTAGCCATTTTTAAGTGTGCAGTTTGGAAGTGTTGAGTATATTCACATTGTTGTGCAACTTACCTACAGAACTTTCTCATGTTGCAAAACTGAAATGTTATTACCTTTAAATGATGATTTTTCATTTCTTCCTTTCCCCCACCCCCTACCTCTGGTAACCATCATTCTACTTTCTGTTTCTAAGAGTTTGGCTACTCTAGATACCTTATATAAGTGGAATCATACAGCATTTGTCTTTTTGTGACTGGTTTATTTCACTTAGCATAATGTCCTCCAGGTCCATCCATGTTGTAGCATGTGCCACAGTTACCTGGGGAAGGGAATTTTTAAGATGGAAAAGATGAAAAAACAATAGACAGCACAGGTCAAAGGAAAGGAATCAGCCCATGTGTCAAGATTGGAGAGATTCTACCTGAAATCTTTCCATCAAAAAGTTGTTTATTTGATCTTCAAGACATTTTGTTTGTCCAGTTTCCCAGTTAAAAAGCAAATATATCTACAGGTGAGTAAACCTTTAAACATCCAAGGGTTGATTAGTTGACTGTTGGTTGAGATCAAGACTCTACAGGAAATAATAAGAAGGAAGACAGGTACCTGGAAAGGGAAAATAAAGAATGTATGTATCGGGGAGGAATAAATGAGAGGTGAAGGCTGGGGAAATGGTTCATAGGGCAGCCTGGTGGCTGGAGGTCATCCTTCTTAAGAATTCTACAGAAGTCACCTAGATTGTCTTAGAATGCATGTTATGACCTTACAAGAATATTTGCAATTTCATTCAATTTGGCTTAGGTGCCTATTCTATTTGTGTTTTAAGAAGACACTGATGACAGAGGAAGAGAGCCCAAAAAGGCCCAAGTTAGAGGGAAACCAGATGGAAACTGATACTTTCAGGGAGTATAAATTCTAAGAGCAGAGCTGTTATACATGGAGAATTGGAAATAACTGTGTTTTAAAGCCGGGGTACCATTTTGCAAGGGTCTTATGAAATACTCTATGTATCTCCAGCTATGACCTCTGACCTCTTGTATACTCAGCTGACTACTTCACATCTCTGTTTAGATTACTGAAAGGAATCTCAAAGTTAACCTGTCCAATACTTAACCCAATTTCCCATCCCTCCCTCAAATCTACGCCTCTTTTTGTCTTCTCCAGTTCAAAAAATGTCACCACTATCAATCTAGTGATGACATTTCTAGGCAGCATTCTAGAAGTCATTCCTAGTTCCCTCATGCAATTTATCTGAAAATCCTGGTAGTCCTATCATGAAAGACATTTGCTTCCTCCCATCTTCGGTGGACTAGCCTGTCCAAGCATTGTTATTTTTCCCCGGAACTACTGCAGTCACCCCTAATTGGTCTTTCTACTCCATTTTTGCCAGCCCGTATTCAACTCTCCAAACTGCAGCCTCAAAATCCTACAATGTCTTTTCACTGCACTTGGGATAAAATTTAAATTTTCTATCACAGGCCTGGGCCCTGATAACCTCTCTGACCTTGTCTATTATTTTTCTTTTCCCTTACCACTTTCCAGCTGCATCTGTCTTCTTTCTATTCCTCAACATCCCGCCTCCCCCACAACTGCCCAATTTTGTTTTCATCTTAATGCTCTTCTTTCCACCTGGAACTCTCTTCCTCCAAATCATGTCATTGCTGCCTCCTTACTGCCATTCTGATCTTACCTCACATGTTTCCTCCTTAGGAAGGCTGTTCCTGACCACCCAATCTAACGAAATCTTTCACCCCAGTCACTCTGTGCTTTTATTTTTCTTCATAGACCTTTTTGGTATCTAGGATGATCACGTTTATTTGTTTGTTTATTTATATGTTTATTTCTCCCATTAGAATACAAACTCCAAGGAGCAAAGATCGCATCTTTCTCACTGCTGTATTCCCAGAATGTAGAACAGTATCTGGTATAAAGTAGATGCTCAACGAATGTGTGTTGACTGAATAAGTGAATCATTTCTAAACATGTGGAATTTGGTTGAAAATTGTTGGTGGATGAAGCAGATGGCAAGCAGGGAGCCCTATTCTGAGAATGGATTTCTGTTCTTGTGAAAAGATGAAACAAGAACCTATTATTCAATGAATTAACAATAACAGTTCTGGATTCTTCTGGTTACAGGGCAAATGTGTTTGAAGGTGAAAACAATGTGGTGTTGATCTCCCTTCCTGGCTTTGCGAAGAGCCAGGAAGATGAAATCAGTGATTTCAAAATGAGTCACTGGAAACAAGTGGTTTTCAAAGAACGCACCTTGAAGTTTAAACCAGGTGACAATGAGGGAGGAAGAAAAACATGACAGTATTTTAGACTTTGTAAACTTTTTAGCAGTTCAGAGTAGGTCTGTCAATTAAAATATGTGCACTAAACCATGGACTATGGCACCCTCAAGGAATGAGTGACTCTGGCTGTTTTCCTGATAGCTGATGGTTAACTTGTAATTGCTGTAACTGATTTTTTTTAAATGGAAAATGTTCTAAAATTTTTCCCTCGATTAAGGGAGACAGTGGAAAAAACATGGGCTTTAGAGCAGGATAGACCTGGGCTGTGTCCAATTTCTGCAACTAAAAAATTCTGTGACGTTGGCACTTAATCACACTGAGCTGCAGGTTCTCTATCTGTATGATGGGACTAATGATAGCTTGTAGAGGTGTTGTGTAGATGAAATGAAATAGTGATTGTAAAACTGTCATTATACAAAATAGGAGGTTCGGAAATGATAAATGTTATTGATACTACTAGTAAAAGATACTCTTTAAAGATACTGAACAACATATATACTTTTCTAATGCCCCATTTCCAACATTATGGAAAGATAATTTCTGTGATGTCTTGTTAAAATAGCTACAGATGCATGTGGTGTAAAGTATGAGCTCAAATATATGTCAGTACCACTAGCAGCATTAAAATTGTGCGCTCTTGAAAATGTCTCTGATGTCAGATTGTTTTTACTCATTTGCCTCCCTCTTGTGAAAGTCAAATGACACATGGTGAAATTCATGATTTCCAGGGCAGCCTTACATGGCCACCTTCCTGCAAAATGAATTAGTTCAAGACTGCTCTTCCACAAGTGCATTTCTGATCCTCCAAAAAGCCTCTTGTCTGGGCTGATGCACTTTGACAGGGTATAAGGCAGTATTTTCTAAGTTTCTTTCATGACTACCTGGACCCAAGAGATGTTCCAGTGAAATAGGGATTCTGTGATGAAACACACTTGGGAATTACATTCACAGTGCACAGTGATATCTTTGAGATTCTGAAATGTAGAGCAAGAAAAAAAAGCAATCAGTTTTGTTTAAACTAATGTTTCTTAAACAATTAGACTATAATTTTTCTTTAACACAATACCTATTAACGGGAAATTTGCTTTCTACAGAACACATTTGAAGTAATACCACTGTAAGAAAATACTACATTTCTTAAGAAAATAAAACCAAGAACTTCAAGGTTGTACCTGGGAGGAGAACTCCTGCAGGGAAGGAAGAGATATCATTCTGACCCCAAAGTTTTATCACCTTCCAAGGTAGACAAGTGCCATATCATGTAGAGCATTATATACTACACATTCCCTGGGGAACATTTTGAAAATGTAGGAGCATTTTTGTCTTTTAGTGTGATCATACTTGAGCATTTAGAAAAAATTACTTTATTATCAACTGCTTTCCTTTTATTTTTCTTTTATAATATAGTTAGAGGACTATATTGATTTCTTTATTATGTGAAGGTACATTATATTATCTCTGAATTTTATTTCAGGATAGCAAAGGGAAAGTTACAAAATATTTGTTCTAGAAAGGTGTTGCTTGTTTAGTAAGAGTGATTATTTACTTATTTCTACTGTGACCTCCACACAGGTATACAAATGTCAATAGGTCTTTGTTCTTCTTTCAATTTTGCCCCATGCAAAATAAAACAAACTTTTGCTAACTGCTAAAGGAGAAAAGCAGGGAAATAAATATGGAGAGTTGGAAGAACCCAAAGCAGGAAGAATCTAAACAGTCTGGGCCACAATATATAACTTGCCGCAGAGTCTTACAGACTATGTCCCATTCTGGTGCCCCAGAGAAAAAGAAATGACTGATCCGGATCTTAAATTTTCTAGTACCTAGCTTATCTCCATGAGTCGATTATCAATTTTTAAATGTGTCACCCAAAAAAACACTTTTTAGAAATCTGCATGCTCCAAAACCCAGGCCAGGAAAGCAAGACAGTGACTTACTTTTCCCCTTGTATTTGTTAGGATTGAGTTCAATGTCTTGTAGACAAAAACCTAAATATGGTGGCTTAAACCAGAGTATCTCATTAGCTTATATAAAAATTGGAGGTCAGCATCCAGGGCTGGTATTTGTCAGAAACCCAGGCTTCCTCCAGTTTCTTAGGTGCCATCACTTATGGACACTGTGAGTGGTTCGAAATGTTTCTGAAGCTCCAGCTATTGCCCACATCAGCCAACGGAAGGAAGAAAAGAAAGGAGAAAATCATGCCTTCTCCCTTTCAGGACGCTTTCCAAAGTTGTGCACACCACTTTCATTTATATGTCATTGACTGGAACTTGGTCCTATGGTTGTACCTAACTGCAAAAGTTACCTTCATTACAGGAACCCATAAGCCCAGCTAAAATCAGTTGAAATAGTCAGGAAAAAAAAAGACAAACGTTCTGCCATCCCCATGTTCCAAAATATCTTCTAGATTTGTTCTGGATTCCATATTTCTAGACTTGCCTTACAACTAACTTTAGGAACGACCTCATATACTTCACGTGTGACCAGTCCCTTTTACACAACATCCATTAACAGGAAATTTGCTTGCTACAGAACACATTTGAAGTGACACTGCTGTAAGAAAATGCTACATTTCTTAAAAAAAAAATGAAGGTCTAATAGTCATGCAGTAACTTATTTTATTTACTCTGAATAATAGTAGTAATAGTAATAATAACAATAAACAATAACGTGAACATCCTTTCCATATGCACAGAAAATGTCGTATCTTCTCATAACCCCTCCTTACACATTCCTGAGAATCCCTAAGGAACGCTACATGTCCTACAAATCTATCCCAGTTGTGACTTCTCCCCTCAGCTGGTCATTTTGTTCCAGATGACTTTTCTATGCCTGGGCACCTCTTGCTGTCTTGTAACCAACTTCTCATGGCTTCTGCTGTTTTCCTTGAACTGACTTGTCCTGGAGTGGACACAGATCCCTCCCTTAATTCCCAAAAGACATTGGTTAGGCTAGGCTGGCACAATTAATAAAAGTGGCCAGTGGCTTGGGAAAAACAAAGGTAAGAGAGAGAGCAAAATCTTAAGCTTTTCAACTACATAATGCTATTGCTGGAGCCTCAAGCTTATTGCCTGTTAGAAGGGAAATGCCCTCTTGCCTCACTTTCTCAACAGGCCTTTGGGAGTTACTCTTTCCCATAACAGTGCATTTGCCTGTGCTCCACAGCCCCAACAGCTGTGCAAACAAACAAGCAAGCAAATGTGCAGTGCAGTTCAGTTCTAGTGAGAGCAACTGGGTACATAGAATCTATTTTCTCTTTTAAGATTAGCAAATACATTTTAGATTTGTGCACATTACCTTTCATTAAAAAATGCAATTTAAAAAAATTTTTTTATTTTAAAAAATTTCAATAGATTTAGGGGGTACAATGCCTTTTGCTACATGGATGAATTGTGTAGTGGTGAAGTCAGGGCTTTTAGTATATCCATCACCCAGATAGTGTACATTGTACCCTTGTATCAGATAGGTGACTTTTGATTCCTCAACCCCTACCCTCCTACCCTGCATCTGAGTCTCCAAAGTCTATTAAACCACTCTGTATGGCCCTGTAAACCCATTATTTAGCTACCAGTTGTAAATGAGTACAGTTCTGTTCCTGAGGCACTTCACTTAGGATAATGGCTTCCAGTTCCATCCAAGTTGCTGCAAAGGACATCACTTTATTCTTTTTTATGGCTGAGTAGTATTCCATGGTATGTGTGTGCGCGCGCGCGCGCACACACACACACGCACACACACACCACATTTTCTTTATCTGCTCATCAGTTGATGGGCGTTTAGGTTGATTCCATATCTATTCAAAGGAAAAGAAGTCATTATATCAAAAGATAAGTGGACTCATGTGTTTTCACAGCACAAAAAGTGCAATTTAAATAAAGGAGTAGCTTCACTGAGATGCCAAACTTTCATTTACAATATGGTGCCAGCAAAGTTCCTGTTAAGGCTTAGTTTTGCCATTTAGCTTTGCCTTGATGCAGTAAACAAGGAACACCCCCTGGGCTGCTAACCTGTGTACCAGGTGTTGGCCTTTGACGAGACCTGTGAATGTCTCAGAAAGTGTGGGGTATAAGGCAAGTTCTCCTCTTTTCCCACCATATGTGGGTAAAGATCTGCTATGGCCTGCTGATACCCTCCACGGGCTCCCTCTGACTTGGTGACGCTTCGTAGCTCTCTTCCCTTGGCAAGCCTCACACGGTGCTGGAGTTGAGTGTCTGCTGCTCACTGTGCTGGCCCTACATCTGAGCTCCGTCTTCACTGCTGCCACCACATTTACTCACATTTATTACTCTCTTCTTTTCTCCTACTTTCCATCTTTCTAATCTGTCACATTTCCTGTCATTTTACTCATGTTTCTTGGATAAGGAGATGTGTAGGCATTTCTTCCATTTTGTAACCACGGGATGAATTTATCCCTCAGCATTTGTGGCGCCTTCATTTGATGTTGGGTGTTCTCAGAATTGCTTTGTTTTGTTCAAATTTCTCAGCCATTTCTGAAACTGGAGCTGTTTCAGAAGTCTAATAGCTTCAGAGAGATCCAGAGGACTCCAGTTAGCCAGAGTTTTTCTGTATATCAATTATTATAATGGTGCTTAGTATTCAACATTCGCTATATACCAGAATGTGCAGACCTGAATTAGAGGCTGTATCTTCCAGGAAGGCCCAACTCATTCCCGGGAAAGAGTGTGTCTTTGGGTTTTAGTTCTCCAAAATGATGATGTAATTCTATTCTGTCCATTATAGATTTTGGGGGATCCTGAATTGATTAAAAATGATTTAGAGTTTAAATTAGCTATAAAGAAGAAGTAAAATTTATATGAAACGTTCTGGGTAGAATAGGAGAAAACAAGAAGGGCTGGGAGAAAAGCTGGCATTAATTGGAAATGTTTTGATTGTAAGTAACAAAAATCCAACTAAAATTGTCTTAAGGAAACAGGAGATTCACTGGTTCATGCAACTAGAAAGAATAGGTCGGGGCTGGTCTCAAGGGCAGCTGGACACCAGGATGCTCTCTCTATATCTCGCCTCTCTCTGTTTCCCTTTGCCTGATGGTAATCTCCTATGGCATGTTTCTCCATGCAACATGGCTAATGCAGCCGTAGAATTTATTCATTATTCCAGACCTTTGGCTTAATGAAAATCTTCCCAGCTCACTGACCATTGAGGAATGGGTGGACCTCTCTCCCCCTGTTTCAATGTATATAAATCACAGCAAAAGACTCTGATTGGCTCAACTAAGTTCCTGAGCCTGTCACGTGGCTATAGCCAGGCTATACCTGGCCTGGCCCTGGTCACTTTCCCAGCCCTGTGGCAGGTCGTGTGTGTATACATGTGCAGGGGCCACAGTAATTGGTAGTTTCCCTAGAATTACATTATTTTTTGAGGAGGGTAGAAGCAGTTACCTGGAAAGGAAAAAGCGATTTTAGACAGACAAAACAACTGAAATTCACTACAGGGATGAAGAAAAATAATTAAATTTTTCAACTTTGGAAAGAAAGTAGATGGAAAGTAGATTAATGATACAAAAATACAGGACAAAAAGACATATTTGTGGGAAGGATAAAAAATAAAAATGATTATCATGATGATAAAATATTTGAAGAATATCCTGAATATTTTAAGTTTTTAGGCATTGTAGAATATAGTTAATATTAGGATGTACTATTAAAAATAGTATGAACTGAAGTGAAAATGATTCGAGGACAGGAGTAATGTGTATTGACAGAAACGTAAATTGTCTCAAGTACCTGGTTTATATTTTATCTACTTATTGGCTTAGAATGACATTGGATGGATTTCCTGGAGGACAATCTTCAAGGTGGATTTTCAATGAGTAGAAGGATATTCTGTATGATAGAAAGAAGGACACAGAGGTGGGAGTTTGATTTTGGGGAGATATGCCTTCAAAGCCTTAAAAATCTGGAAAGTGTGCTGGCGACCTCAGTCAGAATTATTATCTGTGATCCAGCATAGCCAACCACAGGCAGCCTGAGCACCATAGGAAATTTCCAGAAAGGACACAGAACAGCTTCATTTGGATTGAGGTTGTGCCAATGTCAGAAATTACACAAACAGCACAATGCAGGGAAGTGTGGCCTATGTTTGGCAGTGTAAGGTCCGAAAGTTCACAGATTATTCTTTCCTTAGGAAATAAACAGTTGGAAATCAAATGAGGTAAAAGGAAAATTACTCAGTGAGAAAATAAATTCTTTTGAGTTCCTCATGAAGTAAATCCATGTATATTAACGTAATCTCTGGAGAAGCTAAGACTGTTACAAATACTGCTCCATCCACCCTCTTAACCGATATAAAGTGCTTATCGGGATCCTGACCTACCTTCATATTATGGTGAAACAACCTGTCTAGGCTGACGAATTAGCACACTGAAATGGGAAGAGAGAGGATTTCAAATCCTAGCGTTATCATTTGGATATGACGTAGTCATTTAAATGCCTGAGCCTTTGGAAAATGGGGAAACCCGAGACAAGAACTTACGTCTTTTATTTTTAATCTAGTGCTCTTTCCCCTAAATATTTTCCCCTCAACAAGGTAGTTGTGCAAACTGAATGGAGAATACACGAGAGCCCTGTATGAAGCGTAGACAGAAGGGTCCACGAGGAAAAGAGGGCGGCAGGAGAGTCAGAGGCAGAGAGAAGGAGACGTGGCAGAAGCAGAGGTCAGAGTGACGTGAGGAAGAGGCCAGGAGCCGAGGAGCGTGGGCAGCCTCTAGGAGCTGGAAAAGGCAAGGAAATGGATTTTTCTCTAGAGCCTCGAAGGAGTACAATCCTGTCAACGCCTTGCTTTTAGCCATTGGACCTGTTCCAGACTTCTGCTGTCCAGAATGCTAAGATATATTTTTGTTGTTTTAAGCAACTAAATTTGTGGTGATTTATAACAGCAGCAATGGGAAGCGCACACGGTGGCTACAGTGCATGGCACGAAGGGATCTGTAAGTAGAAAATGTGTGCACCGAGTGCTATGGGGGAACGGAGGCAGCGCCCCTCACCCAGGCTGCGGGTGTGGTAGGGCTGCTCAGAGAAGGCTCTCGGACTCAGCTGAGCCTGGTCATGAGGGTGCCCTTTCTCTTGCCTGTGTCTTTAGCGTCTCCCTCTCCATCGTCTTTTCCCATCAACCTATCAAGGCGATCACAAGTATATGACCTCCCATTCTAAAAACTCTGTTCCTTTACTACTGCTCTCCTCCAGCTGTCTCCGTATTGCTTGCTTTCCCTCCAAAGATCACATTCCGTGCCAGGGCTGCCGCTAGCTGTCCCCACTCCCAGTCTGTTTCATTCCTGCACGCAACATGTAATAGCTTTTGCCACCGGCGTTACTTTTGAGCCCTCCCCGATGCCACTGGGGCTCCCTAACTATCAAAGCACTCCAGTTCCATCTGCCTTGACCTCACGGTGACACTGACCCTGCCAAACACTTCCTCAATCCGTCTGGTTCCAGCGACATTCCTCTCTCTACTCTTTCTCCTCCTACAACCCTGTGTGTGTGTGTGTGTGTGTGCGTGTGTGTGTGTGTGTTTAGGGGGGAATTATAAATGAGTTGGGGTTGCTAAAACACAAAGTAAGGAAAGGAAGCAGTGAGTAAAGAGGCTGGAGAGGTAGTCAGGTCTTGCATCCTGTAATAAGGTGCTTGGGCTTTTTATAGAAGCAATTGGGAGCCATTGAAGGGTTTTGAGTAAGGCATAGGCACTTAATTTTAGAAATATCACTCTGACAGCAAGTAGAGGAAGATTTTAAGAAAACACTATCTGAGCCAGGGAAGCCTATTATAAGTATTCCTCACCTCTCAAAGGGGCATAATAAATATTGTCTGTCAGGTTTGTGTGAAGTGAGTAAAAATTGGAAGAAATGCCTTCAAAGACTATACAGGACTGTATAAACATGGGTTCTTTGTTTTTACCAAAATGTGCTTTGTTATTTCTCAGGAAATATCATATATTTCTGTTCATTTTCTCATATAGCGTTGCAGAATATTTGAGCTGGGACGTATCTGAGCTGGAAGGAATCTGAGAGATCTTAGATGATGTGATCACCTTATTCACACATTTGAACGTGGAGGCTAAAAGAACGTAGAGCGACCTGCCAAACAGCACAAAGAGTCAATGACAGGATGGGGGCTGGAACTTAGAACTCCTGACATCTAGTCTAGGACTTTCCTCAGTACACCAAGGCTTCTCAAGCTGTTTGGCTCATCCCATGAGACGATGGCGAGGTGGAGGGAAATCGTATTGTCAGAGAATTTTGAGAAAATAGGAAAAAAGGATAGAAAGAGAAAAATGCAAACGGTCACATCTTCCACTTCATTGTGGATATGAACATCTAAAAGTTTCTAGGAAATTCTATACTAAAGAAACTTGTTTAATTTTGTTCATTCATTATTTCTCAAATTTATTTGACCATTAGAAGTCCCCTTTTTTTTTCTTTTCTCATAGGCCTATCAGTAGTTGCCTGGGTCACTCTTTAAAGAACCCCTTTCCTCCTTCCCTTCATCATTGCTTTCATTTTCTCTCTTTCTTTCCTTCTTTTTAGTCATTTGTCCACATAACTCCAAGAAGGAGTTGAGGCACCTTATATAATTTGTTTTTCAAAGAACCTAAGTGAGGGGGATAAACATTTATTTACAATATTTGCTAATCTCATTTTATTAATATGAACGCTGGTTTTATTTTATTAAAAAAATCAGTGTTTACTATTTTCTCTTTTCTCTCTCCATGCACAATGCAGAATTCTCTACAATAATCAATTAGTTGTAGAAATGTCTACTGCAGTCAGAAATTGGTATGCTTTAACTCAGTCTCAGAAACAGGGTGTGTTTTAGTGGGGAAATATTTCCTAATTATATATGTATACAAGTTATAATAAATGCAGTGACGCTTACCTTGTTGCCATTGCTTAATTATGCCATTTACACAGTACTTTCATATTTTTTTCACGTTCCTTGTGCCAGTCTCCTAAAATCAGTAGAATAGCCACTGTATGCTCACTTTACAAATGGGAGTCTGTAGCTCATGAGGATTAACAACTAGTGTTAGTGACCAGGTTGTGGCATCTTTGGGAGAGGGTGAGTCTTCTTACTATTGATTCAAAGGTATTAATTTGAATGCCTACAAAATGGTTCATAAAGAAGATATTACATTCCTTTTAAACTTCCTAAGAAATTAGCTCACACAATTGTGGAAGCTTGGAAATCCAAAATCGGCAGTCTAGGCCAGCCAGCTGGAGACCCAGGAAAGAGCTGATGTTGCAACTCAAGTTTGAAGGCAGTCTGTGGCAGAATTCCCTCTACCTTGGGAGACCTCTGTCTTTTTATTCTTAAAGCCATCAACTGATTGGATGAGGTCCACCTACATTATGGAGGATAATCTGCTTTACTCAAAGTTTACTGATTTAAATGCTTAATTAACTTAAATCTTATCTAAAGATACCTTAAAAGAAACATTTAGATAGGTGTTTGACCAAATATCTGAGTACTATGGCCTAGGCAAGTTGACACATAAAATTAACCATCACAGCTAGTAACCTGTGTTCACATGTGACACAGCTCTCTCCAACTAGGCTGAGTAAGTGATGTATCTTCTGAGGGCTGGAGGCCTCTATGCTGTTTCCCAATAAGGAACCAGAAGAGATGAAGAAATAATGCAGACAGTGAATAGATAGAGAGAGGTTTATCATCCTAAAAGCTTGGGTCTGAGTGGTTTAGAATGATATATTTTATTTTAAGGAGACCAAATCTTTCCCAGTAAGACAGTGATTACTACCCAGTCTCAAAGACCATGAGAGCTGGGGTAGATCCTATGGTCTTCTATTAATAGTTCCATCCCTTCAATAGACAGATGGGGGTAGGAGGTGGTACAGGGACTGGGACCCAAGCCAAGGACCAAGAGAAGTCAGGTCCTCTGAGTCCTTACCCAAAGTCACCCATTTTAAAATGCTGTTTATAAATTGCTGAACTCCATGGGGCTCTTACATGACATTCTGGGGCTGGACATTCACCAGCAGTATATCCCTGTCAGGCAGATCTTAATGGAAGGGCAGCCATTCAAGGGCTTTAGCTAATTGATTGTTTGAATTAACAACAATGTCTTCAATTGGAAAAGCAATGAGAGACAGCAGCACAGCATAGGGAAAGTGGGTGAGCTGTATTTTTGGCATGGGCTAACATAAGATTTTCCCTAAACGTCTATTTACTTTACCAGAATCACAGTTCACATGGCAATTTAAAATGTCCCTAAATATTAGCTAAACTAAGATGTTAGTAGTTTAGGAATTAGGAAAGGGGTGATAAAAGCCCATATATAATTTTGGAGGCTGAGACTACCCTTCACAAACTCACTATAAACAAATGTTTTGGAGTCTGTCTCTATGATCGCTGAGTTCATCAACTCTTTCTCGTGCCTCTTAGCAACACTGGTCTTTTTTCTTTCTGTTTTTGCCCCATTTATTTATCGACCATTTGTGTTTCTTTCCTGTGAATTTACCTATTACAGCTTTTTAAAAAAATTGACAAGTAAAAATTTTACATAGTTATGGCATAAAACATGATGTTTTGATATATATATACATTGCGGAATAATTAAATCAACTATTTACCATATGCATAACCTCACCTACTTATCTTTTTTTGTGGTGAGAACACTTAAAATCTACTCTTAGCAATTTTCAAATATGTGATATATTGTTATTAACTATAGTCACCATGATATAACAATAGGTCTCTTGAACCTATTCTTCCCACCTGAGATTTTGTGTCCTTTGACCCACATATCCCCAATCCCCCCTGCCTCCACCAGCATCTGGTAACCTCCATTTCTCTGTTTCTATAACAGTGACTTTTTTAGATTCCATATATAAGTGATATCATGTAGTATTTTTGTCTTTCTGTGCTTGATTTATTTCACTTAACATAATGTCCTCCAGGTTCATCCATGTTGCAGCAAATGACAGGATTTTCTTCTTTTTTAAGGCTGACTAGTATTCCATTGTATGTGTGTGTTTGTGTGTGCATGTGTATATGTGTATATACATACATACATGCATACATACATACATACATATATATATATATATATATATACATGCCACATTTTCTTTATTCATTCCTCTGTTGGTGGGCACTTAGATTGATTCCATATCTCAGCTATTGTGAATAGCGCTGCAATGAACGTGGGAGGGCAGACAGCACTTCAACACATTGATGTCACATCCTTTGAATATATACCCCGAAGTGGTATTGCTGGATCATATGGTAGTTCTATTTTTGATTTTTTGAGGAACTTCCATAACATTTTCTAAAATGGTTGTGCTAATTTACATTCCCACCAACAGTGTACAAGGGTTTCCCTTTCTGCACATCCTTGCCAACACTTATCTCTTGTCTTTTTGGTAATAGGTATGTCTCTTTTTAACAGGTGTGAGGGGTTATGTCTTTGTGGTTTTAATTTGCATTGCCCTGATGATTAGTGATGTTGAACATTTTTTCATTTGCTTGTTGGCCATTTGTATGTCTTCTTTTGAGAAATGTCTATTCAGATCCTTTGATCATTTTTAATTTGATTACTTGTTTTCTTTCTTGAGTTGTAAGATATATTTCTTATGTATTTTCGACATTAACCCCTTATAAGATATATGGTTTGAAAATGTATCTTCTATTCTGTAGGTTGTCTCTTCACTCTGTTGATTGTTTCTTTTGCTGTGCAGAAGCTTTATATTATAATTTGATTCACTCCCATTTGCCTATTTTTGCTTTTGTTGTCAGGTTTTGAGAGTCATATTAAAAAAAAAATCATTGCCCAAACCAAGGTCATCAAGTTTTTCCTCTGTTTTCTTTTTGTAGTTTTATATTTTCATGTTTTACATTAAGTCTTTAATTCATTTTGAGTTTATTTTTATACATAGTGTGAGAAAAGGGTCTAATTTTATTCTGCATTTGGATATCCAGCTTTCACAGTGCTATTGATCAAAAAGATTTCTTTCCCAATTGTGTGTTTTTGGCATCTATGTTGAAAATCTTTATTTTCTTGAACATACTAAATGCTTCCACTTCAAGCCTCTGTACATGCTTTCTTTGTTGCCTAGAATCCACTTCTGGCTCCCTTTCATTCTCTAGGACTTAGGTTAAATACCATCTCCATCCTATCTAAATTAGACTCCAACATGTTATTCTCTTCCACACCATCCAGTTTATTTCCTTCATGGATCTTACCATAATTCGTAATTATGTGTTTGTTGGTTTTCTGTCCCCTCTCACTAGACAGTAAACTCCCTGAGAGCAGGGACTTGAATTAGATGGGGAAAAGATGGCACACTATCAAAGGACACTGGGAAGGCTTAGTACTGGGGACAGTTACATTGGTGGGCAAGACATAGAAACACCAAGGCATAGTTCAGTACCCCAGAGCTGGTAAGAGTGGGACATTCCCTCTCTAGCCCTGAGGAGGTGAGAGAAGAGAGCGGTCACTGGACCTGGAGGGAGAGAATCATGTGCAGAGGAACATCCTGAGTGGAGCATTCCCCTTTGATTGAAAGATGTGGCAGGGTTGGCAGGACAGGAGCCAGCTTCACAGATACCCCTGCTTCATTCTTTTTTCTCTCTCCCAATTTCTGCTGAGAACCCAAGGGCAAGCCTGTCCACTGATATTGTACGGTGGAGCAGAGGATGAGAAAGGTGGAGAGGGGACATGGAAATTGTCTATTACAGGAACCATGCCTGCCTAATTCACCTTTATGCCAGTGCTGAGCATAGAAACTTGTTTATTTATTATTCATTTATTTACATATATTTATATATTCATAAATGCAAATAAATGATTAATAAATAAAGCATTTGTTTCCTAGTATGTGTTTTATTACACATTCCTTCACCGATTCTCATTATTTTTAAGGGGATGCTGTGGATATTTGCTTGATTCAAATTAGTCTGAGCACTTTTAAGTAGATGGGACTTCCAGGTATCTCTTTGCCAGAGGAAGGAAACTTGATGGGTTGGAAGGCAGTGACCACACATTAGGGGGTCAGCCAAGGCTGCCAAGGCTAGAAATATTCTTCAAGGCTGCCAATGATGGAAATATCCTCACCTTTTAGACAATAATGTCTGGCTTTTAACTATTTTGGTATTATGCAAGGGAAGGAGCACACTTGATTGGGTAGAGTCAGGATGCACAAGCTTTGCTTGGGAAGGAGGAAAGGGCTGGTGGTCATCACTCCCACTCACATGTCCCCAGTGCCTTCCCTCCACCACAGTGGTGAGGGGATGGCGCAAACTGGAGCAGCCATCTGGGACCCAGACATGAACCCAGGTATTCGGGATGGCAGGCTGCTTACCTCTGGACTGTCCCACGACAGAAATAAACTGTTGTCTTATTTAGGCCATTACTTTGTCTCTTTGCAGTAGAAGCTCAGCCTACATCCTAACTAAAGGAAAGAGATTCCAGAGGATTAAAATAGTCAAGCTCCCAGCACTGTACTTTTTGGGTGAATCTGAGAGTCTTTAGAAGAGGGATTCAGAATATAAGAGTGAGAAAAATATAGAAATGGCACTGTTGGGAATTTTAGTATATAGCTAAAAGGAGGCCAATTACTGTTGCGCCATGGTCTAAAATGGACATGGAAGAAGCACTTCATAGTGAAGATGGCGCGTGGAATACTCTATGAGGAGGCACTGGCACCCAAATATTATGGGAGCAGTAGGGTGTACAGTGTTGGTCATCTGGTATCAGGAGCCAGGTGGGAAAATAGAAAAATGGGTAGAGGGGGGGATATCTGGAGACAGTTTGAGTGGGAGAGCATGTTTTGAATGTTCATTGAGCAGATTATGAATCAAAAAATTACTATACTGTTACCCATTTTCTGATCCCATTGTACTCCAGAGTGGTGGCCCTGGGAAATATCTGTCACTTTGCCTACTTGTGATGGAAGAGTTTTAGGTCAAATTCAAAATTATCATGCTTCGGTTTGAGAAGGCTGAAACCCAGATGTCAATGAGAGAGGAAGAAGTCTGGTTACCAGAGGCCTTACTATTTGGTGGGGAGGAACAGAGAGTGTATCACTAGGAACTTAATTTGCTCATTGCCACAGACTTGAATGGCTCTCTTGGGGGCTTAATCAAGATAACAGAACTCATGGGGGATGAATATGTAAATAAGAATTTGAATTATTCATTTGCAACGTAGCTATTTCTTTCCAGTGTCTGAATTTTACATAACTACCATCCACGACCCCTGTTTTTGCTACTAAAGTACATAGGAAGCTGAGTTACTGTATTTCTATAATTTTAAAGTGTTACTGGTGATTAGATTATGCCAACAGTTAATTTCCATGTTTCTGAAAACAAAACTAGTAGCGTATTAAATGTGCTCATTGAAAGATGCTTACAAATGTCACAAAAGTAAAAGTGTGAAAATATATACATCACTTCTTAGAAATGACAAAATATTGTTTCCAGAGGTTCCTTCATGAGCAGAGGTTTAAGGGAAAGCAGATGGACCATCCCAACTGTGGCTCCCCCACCAAAGGACCTTGGGAGACACTTGGAAAGAGAGGAAGGTTTGCCTTCCTGGGAGAGCAGGTGAAGCTCCAGGAGAGAGAGGTAGAACGTGTAATATGGAAAAACATATTCAATTTGGAATAATTTGAATTTGATTTTAGTAACATATAATTTAGTTCTAATTTCAAGTTAACATAAAGAAGAGTGAAGTTTTAATGTTTAAACAATTAGAAATATTCATTAATTCAATAATCATTTGAATACCTATCACATGCCAGGTGACATGCTAGATTCTGGGGATAACAGGATGAACTAGACAGTCTCTTCCTGAATGGAGGTGGTAGCTTAGCGATAAAAATTGAGAAACCCTAGTCCAGGCCCTGGGACAGCTCAGTGAACAGGGACACCATCACATCAGAGGCTACATTCAGTTCCTCTACTTGGGACAATGCCAAACCAACACTGACAAGTTCTTCCTCTCTAACCCTCCTTCTTCTACTTTTTCTAGGCTCATGTCCACGAACTTCTGTGGGTCTACACATTCATTCTCTTTTTAAAACAAATTAAGATAATAGCATTGATTAGGCCCCAGGGTTTCTTTTTTTTTTAACTCATAAATATAGTCATTTGTTTTCCTGTCCTAGATCTTTTGTTTTAAGAATATAATGTTTTATAAAGTGTTTTCTGGAGATAACAGATCATATCCATTTAGGACTGATTGACTAGTTTAACCTTCAGAGGGAAGTCTTATTTCCAAGCTCTGGTGGGCCTCTTGATGTCATGCCAACTTCAATGGTAGAATATGTTACTCATCAACTACATTTACTGAGCACTTAAAATGTGGCTGGCACTGTACTAGACATCCGGGGTACGAAGATCAGAAGAGCATAACATGGTTCTTGATCTCAAAGGCCGAGGGCACGTGCGTAAAATGATAACTAGCCCAATAAACCAGTTTGTGCTAAATGAGGGCCACTGACGGAAAGTGCTGAAGAGTTCTGTGGAGGAGAACAGTGTGGGCAACAATTCTGCCAAAGATCAGCTCCTGCTTCTCCTCATTTAACTCCTTAATGTTACCCCCAAAACCCACAAGTTAAAGGTCCATCCAGTCTTACCCATTTGGGCCAAGCCTGTCTTTATAGCTTCTTCTCCAGTTCTTCACTGCTATATGATGAATTCCTTTAGTTTGGTTTAAATTTAGTCTTTAGCAAATTTGGCTCTCAGTAATGTAAAAAATGTGTTTCTTGAATACACTGTGCTGGGCACAATGTACAAATATTGAAATGTAAGACGTCTCTTCCATCTAAGTAGTTTACAGTCTGATTAGGGGAAGAGATGAAAATCCTAAAGTTAAGATTCAGAATAACATAGAGTTAAATGCTAACTGTGCAATGCAATTAGGGAAACTCTACCAACCTTGTTATTGGAAAATTTTCATTTAGCTAGCAAAAGCAAATTTTATTCTACTCCAGTGGGATGAAAGGCAGTTCACAAGTCCAATGGGACTCTGAACAACGTGAGCCTGGGCAGGGAAAGGGTTGGTTTGATTCTTTTTGGTGATAGATCATGGCAGCTGAGGGACAGAAAACAGCCATTCCAGGACTCAGGCAGTGCTGGGAAGGCAGCTGCTCTCCTGCAGTTCCAACAGCACACACCTCTAGAGTGGCAGAGAGCCCTTCACAGGCCGTGCCATATGAGTCTTCCATATTACATGCTTGGAGCTCAGGTGTGCTCTTCACTCAGGTTGGCTGGGTGCATGGGGACTGAAACAAAAGGAAGTGAAAACAAAAGTACAATTTGTTGAGCACATACTGTGTTCCAGGTGTAGTATATGATATTTTACTTATAATATGTCATTTTATTTTCACAAAAGCTTTATGCTACATGAAGTCATACCCTCTTTACAAGTGAGAAAAGTAAAGCTTATGGAGTTCGAGTGACTTGTCCCAGGTGAAATGCCTAATTACCAGCATTGCTAGGATTCAAACCCATATCTCTGACTCCTAAGCCTATGTTCTTCCAACACCTACTCAGACGGGAAACTGAGGAGACAAATATCTGTCCGGCAGCAACATCTCATAGGCCATGGCCCCTCTCTAGGACAGCAGTCCAGTCTTCTGCAGTGCAGAAAAGAGGAAGAGGGAAAACATGTTTCAGAACGCTTCCCTGTGGTCTAGCCCATGTTTTTTTTAATTATAGGTTTCTGCCAACAGAGAATATCACCCACATGACCCTATTTATAATTAGAAAGTATTGTTTAACTCCAGCGAACCCAGTGAAGCAGCAAACTACAACATCCCCTTGTACATTGCAGGCATACAATAAACACTGAACAGAAAAAAATAAATCTCAACATACCCAGAAGATGAAACAGCTGGTATTCATCAGGGCATTCCAGTGGAAAATTCATGAAACTGCAAAATATTCTATTTAATTCTCACTGTCACCTCTTGCCCCTTGGCAGTAACTCTTAAAGAATAATGACATGAAAGATATATCCAGTTCAGAGTTTTCCTCATTCTTTACCAACATGCCCCAAATTAAGAGTTTTCCTGCCATTCTACTTCCTTCTGATGCAGGGTAGAGTGAGAACTGTGGACTGAAATAAAGCACTGATAGAGGAGTCAGGGAGGTTGGGATTCTAGTCCCAGCTTGCTGTAATCATTATATAATTTGGGACAAGTAACTTTTGATTCTCTGGCTTCCATTATCTTACAAGATGAGGGGATCATTCTGTTAGAACCATCATCAATATTTGATGGTGTAGAAACTGAAACAAGTTTAGGTGAGTTCGTCTAATGGGAAAGACACCCAGGGAGCAGGGATTTGAGCCTTGCTGAATGATTTGTAGGAAAACCTAAGTAGGACAGGGTAGTAGAGCTGTTTCTTTCCTTTCCTTCTCTCCTTCTCATGTGAATGCCTAACAATTATTTTGCTGATCTTTCCCTGTTCCTTACATGGTTTGAGATTAGTTTCCTAGTTATTAAGAGATTAGGCTAAGGGGATGTGGGAAGAGCAGAGTATGCACTTCCAGTAGATCGCCCGGAAATCTTTTGTTTTAATGTTGATTTTTTAAAAGATGGTAAATTAGGAGTAGAACTTCAATGAGTTATTCTTTCATTATTGTGATACTTCTTTGGAAAAATATTCCTTGATCATAATAACTAAAGAAATTCAAAAGAATTGAAAACATTAGCACTGAATTAAAGAAATCCAGCCCATCATAGGCTCACATACTATTTTAGCCACAGAAGAGCTGCCTTTTTATAGTTTGACTTTGTTACAGAAGTAGACATAAAAGTTCCGACTTCAGAATCTGCTCTGGTATCTTATCATTGTAAGACCATGCAAATCCTTGCTTTTCTTTCTTTACACATTTGCAGTGCAAGAATCTCTGTTTCAATAAATACTTTTGGGTACAAGTGACAATTATCCAACTTCAGCAGTCCTCAAAAAGAAACAGGAATATAATAACTCACAAAAGCAAATTGTGTGAGGGGCAGAGGTCAAGCTGACTTTGAAGGTGCCTTGAACTAGAGCTCAGTTGCTTTCAGAACTTCCTTGCTTTTTCTCTGTTGTCTTTATTTCTGTTTCTTGGCTGTATTCTTTAGGTACTTGACTGCTCGGTTTCACGATTACATTCATTGAGTCTTTTAATCAGGGACCTGACCCCTAAAACTTATCTCTGGAAGGAAAAAGAGGTTTTTCTCTTTCAGTAACAATTTGAAAAATTCAGGCAAAGGATTCTGATAAAAATAGAGAATTAATGAAACAAAAAGTTTATTTCTAGATTCTCAATGCTATTATATTCTTACAATATAATTGTATTATATCCTTATGCCAGTGCCAGTTTTGATTACTATAGTTTTATAGTAAGTTTTGAAATAAGAAAGTATGAATCCTCCAACTTTGTTCTTCTTTTTCAAGATTGTTCCTACTATACTGGAACTCTTGTAATTTCATATGAATATGACGATTGAGTTTTCCAGTTCTGCAACACGGCTGTTGGAATTTTGTTAGAGATCACATTGAATATGTAGATTTCTTTGAGAAGTATTGCCATGTTAATGACATTAAGTCTTCCAGTCCATTAACAAAAGATGTCATTTCATTTATTTAGGTAAACTTTGATTTCTTACAGCAATATTGCAGTATTTTACCTCTCTGGTTACGTCTATGGCCAATTATAGTTAAAGAGTAAAATTGGACCTCTACCTCATGCCATATACAAAAATAAACTCAAAATGATTTGATGATATAAATATAAAACCTAAAACTCTATAACTCATTAGCAAAAACATAAATCTTCCTGACATTGGGTTTGGCAATGGATTCTTAGATATGACACTACAAGCACCAGAATTAAAACCAGATAAATTGGACTCCATCAAAATTAAAAATTAAATTAAAAACTTGTGTATCAAATGACATTATCAAGAAAGTGAAAGGAAAACCTACAGAATGGGAGAAGATATTTGCAAATAATATCTGGTAAGGGATTAACATCCAGGATATATGAAGAACTTTTACAACTCAACAACAAAAAGATAACACAACTGAAATACAGGTAAAGGATATACATGGACATTTCTCCAAACAAGTATAAAAATGTCTATCAAAAACATGAAAAGATGCTCAACATCATTATTCATTAAGGAAATGCAAATCAAAACTACAATGACTTACCACTTCACACCCACTTGGATAGCCATAAAAAATGGAAAGCAGTAAATGTTGATGATGATCTGGAGAAATTGGAATCCTCATACATTGCGAATGTGACTGTAAAATTGTTCACCCACTGTGAAAAACAGTTTGGTAGTTCCTCAAAAAGTTAAACATAGAATTATCATATAACCCAGTAATTCCACTTCTAGGTATTCATATATATCCAATAGAATTGAAATAAGATACTCAAATATTTGTACAAAAATATTAATAGCAGGACTATTCACAATAGAAAAAGGTAAAAACAACCCAAAGGTCTACTAATGGATGAATGAATAAACAAATGGATAAATATATATTGTGGTACATACATAAAATAAAATATTGTTCAGCCACAAAAAAATGAAGTACTGATATATGCTACTGCTACGATGAGAATGCACCTCAAAAATATTATGCTAAGTGAAAGAGCCTGACATAAAAGGTTACATATTATATGATTCCATTTACATGAATTATTTAGAGTAGGTAAATACACAGAAATAGTAGATTGGTGGTTGCCGGTGTCTGCAGGATGGGGGGATTAGGGAGTAACAGCTTAAGGCATACAGGATTTTATTTTGGGGTGTAAAAAAGTTTTGAAACTAGCCAAAGGGAGTGTTTGCACAATATTATGAATGTACTAAATGACACTGAATTTTCACTTTAAAATGATAAATTTTATATTAATATTACATAAATTTCACCCCAAAACAGGTAAGAAATAAACAGATATTCATTTATGTACTTCTTTATTAGAGGATATCTGCTTTGATACAATCCCATTTGCTTCAAAACCCCTGCCACATAGGATTTCATGGTTGCAACTCTTAAACTGAAGTTAATTCTCCCTATCTGAGAGAATCTCAGGGTAGATCAGGAACATGCTGATTCTTTGACACGTATATACCTGCTCATCCTATGCGTGTATTATTTACATTGCCTGTTTCCCTTGTGAAGGCTGCTACTTTTCAATTCTATCACTCCCAACTGTCTGACCTTAGGAAACAAAAGTTTCTTCATTTTTATTTTTCCTTTAGGATTTTGTTTAATTTTCTTTTTCAGTGCAAAGCTGTATGACTGCAGTGAAAAAAAAGGCCTCTGACGGTGATTTACCAAAATAACTGGGGTGGAGAAGGTTAAGTGTAAAAAAAGGGAATTGGAGTTGGAAAGCCAATGGAGGAGTATCCAACACTTGGCATTGTACAAGATCACAGCTCATGTGGTCCTGAGTGCATACAAGGTTTTGCTAAGCACCATCTATTTTGATTTATTCAATCTAAGAATTTCTTATTTCTGCCTAATCCATGGTGAATTTTCAACATGACTGAAAAATCTAATAGATGGATTCTGCTATGCCAATAAAAGTTGAGCTATTAATATTCTCAGCTTGGGAACAGTCTGTCCAAAGAGTGACTAGTTTGGTCACATACTCTCTTTATTCTGTCACTCTGACCTCTTGGTGTATATAAACTGTGAAGACATTTTCTTCTGTGAAGTTTTCAGTGACTACACCAATTGACCCCCAGCAGCGTGCAATGTTTAGAAATGTTTCCCCTCTCAAGTCGAGTTTCCATTTTCTCTTTAAGTGCAATAAACTCGCCCAGAAAATGCTTCTGTCAAATGCTAACTTTGATTCTCTGGGGCTTTAGTGCAGTACATTGTGCTGCTCATGACATCATGATCTCCATGGCAACTCCCCACTGAGATTTCTCATGGTCAAAAGAAAAATAAATGCAAAGAAAGTCCTGTTCAATCTTAATAGCCTTGGTTATTTATTATCGAGAGAAGACGAAGTGGGAAGAATTGAATTGTATTACTTGAGGATAACCACAGATGTTTCAAACTAATGTTAAGAGTCTCAATCAGTACTCTCTGCTCTTCCAATTTCTTCCTCATTCTCTCCTTAAAAACTGAACTCTTCTGAGGCTTACTTGAATAGGTGTTCTGAGTACTGAGAAGTGAAAGAGAACTTGATTAAGCATGTGAAAGAGGGTCCATCTGACAAGACCCTAGGATTAAGACCCCTGTTGTAGCAAATATGTTTCTTACTAACTGTGTGGTCTTCTGCCCATCAGTGAATTTCTCTGTGCAAGTTTCCTCAGGTGCTGAAAGAAAGGAATTACCTGTTCTGCTCTTTAGAGGATATATTGTAAAGATAAAATATCTGAGTTTTGTGTATTTCAGACTATGGATTTTTGAACCAACTAGCAAAAATTATAATATAGTTATCTTTCATAGTCAATTTTATAACATATTTCAATATGTCTCCTGTTGAAAAAGGAACCTAGACAGTCATATTTACTGCCTCCAGCCATATCCATTGACTAGAGGTGAACACCTAAAAATTCATAATATGGACTGGTATGAAGAGAGGAGATGAAGAAACCAGATTCTCTCTATTTGGAATTAGCACTGGAAAACTGTTAGAATTAGGATATAAAACTGAGAGTACAGGTAGAAAGTAGTCATGAGAAATGATTAGGGCCACGGGAGATGATGGGGGCATTGTAGGGTAAATAAAGAGAAGAATCTGGATAGATACTGGCCAAGTAGGTGTTACAAAGCAGCAGATACTATGAGTTCAGTAAAACTATAGCGACAATATGGAAAGGGTAAGTCAGTCAGTAGCAAAAGAAAGATAATAATTGTAGCACAGAAGTAGAAACACCAAAAAAGATAACATATTGAGTGAACATTTATTGAATGTCTGTTGTGCAATGCTGGGCATTGGAGATTCAATAGAAGGACAGACATGGATCAAACATCTAAACAGATTATCATTTTAAAAAAGATGTCCTAAGTGCTTTGATAGGAAATATATGGTGTGCTGCAGGAGTGAATGATAGGTATAGCTAACTTAGTCTAGACAGTTCAAGGAAGACTTCCCAGAGAAACTGGCCATTTAAGTGCAGACCTAAATAACAAGTGAAAGTAATTTCAGTGAGAAGAGGGAGACAGTAGAAAGAGTGTTTCAAGCTGTTATAAAGAAAACATGAGAAGACCGTAATGAGACATCAGCAGCTTGCCAGCACCAGGACACATGTATTTCTACAATTAATTCCATTTTCTTAATGTTATCAGCAAATCTTTGTTCCCCCATCCTATAGGGTCTAACTAAAGCAAATGTCTCTAAGATTTAAGACAGTTAACATGAAACTTAGGTTTACAAAGACATATAAGACATGATCTTGCTCTCAAGGAGCTTAGAATGTAGATGAGCAGATGGGCTGGTAGCAAAAAAGAACAGAATTATTAATAATAAATAGACATGCTATTTTTAAAATTCCAAATTATAAGTACAAACAGAAAATGGTATATAAATTCAAAGTTGGCAAATCATGATTTTCAAATTATTAAATATAGACTTCTTTCAAAAGAGATATTTTCTTTGTGGTTAACATGGGCTTACATATAATACCTTATGGTTGTAATAATCTTATTTTAGGTTGATACCAACTTAACCTTAATTACATGCAATAAGTCTATACTTATATTTTTACCCCACCACACCTTATGTTATTGATGTTACCATTTGCATCTTTTTATAATGTGTATCCATTAATACATTTTCATAGTTGTGGTTTTTAAATACTTTTGTATTTTAACTCTTATACTAGAATTAAGTGATATGTATATTACAGTTACAGAATGACAGTATTATGTATTTGTCTAAATATTTACATATATGTGAATGTTATTTATGTTTTCTTCTTGCTGTTTAGCATCCTTTCATTTCAACTTGAAGAACTCCTTTTAGCATTTTATAAATGCTAAAAGGTAGATATAGTGGTATTTAAATCCCTTAGTTTTGGTTGTTTGGGAAAGTCTTTATGTTGCCTTCATTTCTGAAAGATATTTCTGCTGGATATAGTATTCTTGCTCATCAGGGGTTTTTTTTTTTTTCTTTTAGCTGTTTGAACATATCATTTCACTCCTTTCCAGCTTGTAAAATTTCTGCCGAGAAATCTGATAGTCTTATGAGAATGCTATTGTATGGAAAAAGTTCCTTTTCTCTTGCTGCTTTCAAAATTCTCTATCTTTGTCTTTTGACAATTTGATTATAGTGTGTCAGTGTGCATATCTTATTTGTGATCCTTTGGGATTCCTATATATGGATATCCATTTCCTTTCCCAGATTGGAAACATTCAGCCACCATTTCTTTGAATAAGCTTTCTGTCCCTTTCTCTGTCTCACTCTCTCTTCTTTTTCTGGGACCTCCATAATGCACCAATTCCCTCTTGAGGGTGACCCAAAAGTCCTTTAAGCTTTCTTCACTCTTTTTCATTATTTTTTCTTTTTGGTACTCTGATTAATTTCAAATGACCACTCTTCGAGTTCACTAATTCTTTCTTCTGCTTGATCTAGTCTGCTATTCAATTTTTCTCATGAATTTTACAGTTTGGTTTTTGTATCCTTCTGCTCTAAGATTTCAGTTTGGTTCTTTATTATATTTTCTATCTCTCTGTTGAAATTCTCACTTTGTTCATGTACTTTTCCCCTTAGTTTATGGAATATCTTTATAATGGTTATTTTGAATTCTATGTCATGGGATTCATACATCTGCATATCATTAGAGTTGGTTTCTGGAGGTTTATGTTATTTCTTTGTTTGGGATGTAACCTATTTCATTTTTCTTGACACTTTATGTTGGTATTTGAGCATTAGAAAAAACACTAATCTTTCCCAGTGTAGAATACACAAAATAAAGAGAGAAAGGAATTAAAACATATCAGTACAAAAAAAAAATCAATGAAATAAAAAGGAAGACAGTAGAAGAGAAAAAGAAGGACAAAAGAGCTACAACACAGGTAACAATTTTTTAAATGGCAGTAGCAAATCCTTTTATATCAATAATTACTTTAAATATAAATGGATTTAACACTCGAATCAAAGACAGAGTCACTGAATGGACAAGAGAACAAAATCCAACTATATGCTGTCTATAAGAGATTCACTTTAGATTTAAGGACACAGATAGACAGAAAGTAAAGGGATATAAAAAGATATTCCATACAAATGGTAAGCAAAAGAGAGCAGGGGTGGCTATACTTACATCAGACAAAATAGACTTTAAATCCAAAACTGTAAAACAAGAAAGAAAAGGTCATTATATGATGATAAAGGGGTCAATTCATCAAGCTAATACAACAATTGTAAATATATACATACACCCAATATCAGAGCACCTAAATACACAAGCAAACACTGACAAAACTGAAAGCAGAAATAAGTAATACAAAACTTTAATACTGGCTGGGCGCGGTGGCTCACGCCTGTAATCCTAGCACTCTGGGAGGCCGAGGCGGGAGGATTGCTTGAGCTCAGCAGTTCGAGACCAGCCTGAGCCAAGAGCGAGACCCTATCTCTACTATAAATAGAAAGAAATTGGCTGAACAACTAAAAATAGAAAAAATTATCCGGGCACAGTGGTGCATGCCTGTAGTCCCAGCTACTCGGGAGGCTGAGGCAGGAGGATCACTTGAGCCCAGGAGTTTGAGGTTGCTGTGAGCTAGGCTGATGCCATGGCACTCCAGTCCAGGCAACAGAGTGAGACTCTGTCTCAAACAAAACAAAACAAAAACAAAAACAAAAAACTTCAGTACTTAAATTTCAACAATAGATAGAACATCCAGAGAGAAAAATCACTAGAAAAATAGTGGACTTGAACAACACTATAAACCAAACAGACCTAACAAAGATCTACAGAACATTCCACCCAACAGGAGCAGAATATATTCTTCTCGGGAGCACACAGAACAATCTCTGGGATAGATCATATGTTGGGCCACAAAAAAAATCTTAATAAATTTAAGAAGATTGAAATTATCCCAAGTATCTTTTCTGACCACAATGGAATGAAACTAGAACTCAATAGCAGAAGGAAAATTGGAAAATTCATAAATGTTTAGAAATTAAACAACATACTCGAGTAATCAATGGATCAACAAAAGAAACTTAAAGGGAAATGAGAAAATATCTCAAGACAAACAAAAAGAAAAATTGACATATCTAAACTTACGGGTTACAGTAAAAGCAGTACCACTAGGGAAGTTTATAGCTTAAATGTTCACATCAAAAAAGAATAAAGATCTCAAATAACCTAACTTTACATCTCAAGGTACTGGAAAAGAAAGAACTAATTAAGCTCACATTTAGCAGAAGGAATAAAATAATAAAGATTAGAGAAAATGAAACAGAGAATAGAAAAAAATAATAGAAAAAAATCAATGAATCTAAGACTTGATGTTTTAACAAGATTAACAAAATTGACAAGCCTTTAGCTATACTCATTATGAAAAAAGAGAGAAGACTCAAATAAATTAAAAAAATTAGAAATGAAAGAGGAGACATTATAACTGATGCCACAGAAATAAAAAAGAACATAAGAGACTGCTATGAACAACTGGACACCAACCAATTGGGTAACCTGAAGAAATGGATAAATTTCTAGACACATACAACCTACCAGACTGAATCATGAAGAAATAGAAAATCTGAACAGACCTATAATTATTAAGGATATTGAATCAGTCATAAAAAACCTATCAATAAAGTATTTTATACACACATCCCCCCCACACAAAATGAAACATTATTCAACTTTAAAAAAGAAGAAAATCCTGCCATATGTGAGAACATGAATGAACGTTGAGGGATATTTTGCTAAGTAAATTAAACTAGTCACAGAGGGACACATATTGCATGATTCCACTTATATGAAATATCTAAAATAGTCAAACTCATAGAAGCAGAAAATAGAATGGTGGTTTCCAGTGGCTCATGGGAAGAGGAAATGGGAAGTTGCTGTCCCACAGGTATAAAATTTGTCATGCAAAATGAATAAGTTATAGAGATCTACTGAACAGTATTGTGCCTACAGTTAATAACACTGTACTGCATATTTAAAAATTTTTTTAAGAGGGTAGATCTCATGTTAAGTGTTCTTACCACAATTTTAAAAAAGGAGATATTTGGTCATCAATGATCATCAATGGTCATTTAAGTGATTGAAGGGCTTCCAGAATGACAAAGTTACTTCGGTGACGATATGAGAAACTAGAATTTATATGGTCATTGGAAAGAGGAATACTGAAAGAGATTAAGTTAGATAAAAAACACCTGGACCCTAAAAAATTGTTAGTCAAAATTATATTTCTTGAGAGACTCAGATAGCTCTCAGATGTACTAGAAAATAGTACTTGCATGACATTAAAAAATCACATAGTCATTTCTTTCTGTCTTATTTTCAAGTTCTGGATAAATTTTCCTGAACATTGCCTGGGTGTGCTATCACAAATAAGCTGAATATTATTCTTAATAACGCATGTACACACATGTTCTTACACATACATAAAAGCTGACTTCATAAGTTTTTGTGCTAAGATCATTAATTGGACTTGTTTAATTAACTGCCTTCTATAGTTTTAAAAGTTAATTGAAATTAGGCATAGGCTTAATACATTGCTTACATATAGAGCCATGACTCCAATACTAATTGTACAATAATTTATATTATTATACCAACTCAGTGGTAGCTATTTCCTGTAGTCTCAGAACTGCATCTTTATATTGTGTAGGTTCTGTTCTATTTGGCCTAATTTATTTACGTAAGTGCAGCAAAAGGTATTGTATCATTAACTCTTTTGTATTTTCAGCAAAACTAGAGAGAAGTTCATTTAATTAATTTCTGTCTAGAGGTTACGTAAAAAAATCTAAGTATCTAGGGTTGCATTTTCAACAGCTTTTATCATTCCTTATATATTTTCTTCTACTTTTATTCGCTCATCTATTCTTAGGCTAAGAAACTAAGAAATTAATCTCCACTGGGATTTTGCCTGTGGTGTGTATAACTGTAAATAAATTCTGCCTTCTGCCAAGTCCCTCAGTTCAATAAGATTCTTGGCCTGCCAGGAAGTGACATTCTTTACTACCAGCTACATACAAGCCATAGACTTCCTGAGAGGGCTTTGTAGGTATCGATTCCACATGTAAAGTACAACCCTTTCTCCTTAATGGTGGGCCTTTCCTATCCAATTAAATGGGATTTATTTTCCAACATGGCATTACTGGCATGGCTTTGGTTGCACAATTGATCTGTCCAGTTATATCCTGGCATAAGGACTGATTCCTAAAAATACTCTGTAAGTAATTACATTGCCATTAAAGGTAAAGAGGCTCAATCCAGGTTGTTGTAATAATATCTGTTCACTGTTCTAAGTATGTTTGCAGACAAGGCAATCAGCATCTTACATATTTTCTGTAGAATCATCATAGATTATGCCAGAGATAACATTTATAAGTATAGTTTGCTTATTTATAGATGAATTATGCTTAGAAATTATAAAATCTGAATTTAGTAGGGTCTTACCTCTTTTTTTTTTTTTTTGTCATCAGTGGTCAGTTGTGATTTTTCTAAGTTTAACTCAACCTAAAAACATTCTTCTAGATTCCAGGAGTCAGACTCATTATCATCTTTAAGTTTCCCTATTGAGTCATTAATTTATAATCTACATTAAGAATTCCCATAAGATATTTTCACTTAATTTTGAGAAGTCAGTGGGAATAAGAAAACATTCAAAGAGTGTTTCCTTTTAGTTTGTACAAGTATAGCTTGCATTAGAAATAGGTTAAGAAGAAAGAAAAAGGAAATCTTGCATGCTCATCAGAAAAACCAATGTTTAAAATGCTACTAACAATATTTTAAAACAAATAGCTACACATAGATTTTCTTCAGTCCTAATTTACATTCCATTGATCTTGGGTCAACTACTATTTACTTTCATGCAGTTGTATCCTTCAGGATTAAAGCAGATCTGTAAATCCTGACTCAGGCCACTGGTAAGGTTTGGTAGGTGTTGCTCATGGTGACGTTAGCTCACCCACCCTGGGATATCTACGTACGTGAGCCTTTTCCTTGCACTATTGGTAGTTAGGAAGGCTTGTTATACTTTTCTCCTCCAAAATGCTAAGGTGATCCTCCTCTGTTGTTTCGTCTACAAGGTCCCATTGCCAGCCTATAGCAAGAAAAAAGAAAAGAAAAAAGCAGAGGCCTTCATGCAAGATGAGAGAAGAAGAAAGTAACTATTGATGACAAAAATAGAAATTTGGGGTAAATTTTTTTGAACAAAGAAATCAGGAAAATTATAGGAAAACAAATGAGTAAGCTATGTCAACCAAGAAAGGTAATAGAGTCCTAAAAAAATAAAAGGACAAAGATTTTAAGAAATAACAAAATACTGAAGCCTCAAGAATGAAATGGATCAGGAGATTTACTGGATAAGAAAATGGAAAGTGAAAGTAAAGGAAGGAAAATAATGACATTGAGGCCATTTGGAAGAAATAAGGTTATGATTTGTGAAAATAATTTCAGAATTGTTGGAAAAAGAATTATAAATATGTCAGCCAAGGAAGACTTTATATACTTAGAGATAACTTGTGAGCATGAAGTTAGATTAAAAAACAATTTTTTTTTTTGAGACAGAGTCTCACTTTGTTGCCCAGGCTAGAGTGAGTGCCGTGGCATCAGCCTAGCTCACAGCAACCTCAGACTCCTGGGCTCAGGCAATCCTTCTGCCTCAGCCTCCCGAGTAGCTGGGACTACAGGCATGTGCCACAATGCCCGGCTAATTTTTTTTTTCTATATATTTTTAATTGTCCAATTAATTTCTTTCTAATTTTAGTAGAGACGCGGTCTCGCTCTTGCCCAGGCTGGTCTCGAACTCCTGAGCTCAAACAATCTGCCCGCCTCGGCCTCCTGGAGTGCTAGGATTACAGGCATGAGCCACCGCGCCCGGCCGCTATGAAAATTTTTTTAAAAAATTAGCTGGGCATGGTGGTATGCAGCTGTAGTCGCAGCTACTCAGGAGGCTGAGGCAGAAGG